>JAVBJF010000541.1:0-196911 GCA_033439095.1 Pseudococcus viburni | reverse complement strand
CTGAAAAAATTACTTTCGCGAGTCATATAAGGTCAATTGGGGTAATTGTAAATTTTTCGGAAAATTGAACCAATTTTGTGATACTCTTTTTCATTTTACTCTGTAAGTAAGAATGCAAAGTGATTGAAATTTTTTCCATGTATCAATGAATATATGAGGAGTAATATGGCGGTTTGTTTTCATCGATTCGATTATTCATTCCAAAATTATGGACTTCGTTTACAATTGGACAAGAATATTTACATTTACCCCACAATGATGGGGTAAATGTAAATGCATACATTGTACCCCATAAAAAACGTATCTCTCGGGTTTTTTTGCATAATTTGGAAAAAATTATACAGATTAAATATTTAAACGTGTGGAAAAACTAACTCGTGAAAAAAAATCAAAAAAAATGATAATTTGTGTTTAAATTTGTGAATCCCATTTAAATAACACGTGTTTACAATTACCCCACACCTGAAAAATTTGATGGGTATTTGTGAATGCTGCAGAAAATTAATTTCTCAGCTTCAAAAATCATAAGAATTGAATTTCATCATTTTTGAATGTCCGTAGAACTAAATTAATGCATCAAACACCAACTTTTTTACTTTTTTCTATTTTTTCTCGAATTTTGAAGATTACGTAGATTGTGTGAAAACCGAAATTTGATATCATGTTTTTTTCATCGCGAAATTTTTCATCACAGCTGTCACCAAGAACCCGAAGTTCTTTATTATAGTAGGACCAATTATTCAAAATTTTTATTTTTGGCAACTCCAGCTCGCTAGATGCATTTAAGTATTTACAGCATAACTTGTTTACAATTACCCCAAATGCACAAATAGTATGAATTTATCGATTACCTGAATGCAGGCGATCGCAATCAAAACGACCACAATTGATTTAACCATATTGTTTTCTTATCGAACACACGTTCTACATACCATTATTCACATACGACGAATGATGCATCAACTCGAACTGCTCGTTATATTTATACGAGCTGATCGGTAGAGGAAATACGTCTCCGGATCTCGACAGTTTCTTAAAATTTCGAAACCCTTTTGTAATTATATTTCAATAATGAACGAATGAAACTAGGCATATTGAAAGACATTTTAAAAATACTCGACAGTTACGAAGGTATCGATTCATCGACGTGATTTGATAATGCAACAGACTATCTGATGTCTACATTTATCAAGGAATTCAGTCATTTTCATTTTAATTTCTCGATCATCGACTATGATTTGCACAGATGTGACTGCAATATAGCGATGATGCAAGAAGACGTTGATGGGTAAAATAATATCTATTAGGTAAACCGAAAATTTCTACGTTGTAAAATTAGATGAAAAATGGATGACATCGTTTCAACATACCTAGGTAACTCAAAAATTGTTTGAAAATTGTGCAGAGATGCAACCAAGTGAAAAAATTGCAGTTTTAGATTGATACTTACGTTATATTCGAGTTGAAATTTTTTTGTAAAAGCAAGTAATATTAAATCACTTTTTGGGGAAGAATCAGGGAAAAATATAGAAAAAATTGTACACATTTTGGAAAAAATTTTATTTCATGTCAGTTAAAAATGTTCGATTTTTTTTCTCTCGTGTCATTACAATCGCCTCTCAAATGAAGTAAAAATCCTAAAAATTACGTCAAAATTGCTCGTAAAATCAAGATAATGGCTCAAAATATACAGCAAAATAAAATCGAACGAAATATGTAATGTACCTATGTAATTTAACTCATCGAACTTTTGATAATTTTGAGCCTCAAATTGAGTTAATTTTTGATTTATTTCAAAAAACTGGAATGTGACCTATGAAAGTGGGGTAGAATTTCACCAAAAATTCAAAAATACCATCCAAAACTTTTTTCGAGCAACTTTTGAGAATTTTGAGCCTCAAATTCAGTCGATTTTTGATCAATTTCGAAAAATTGACATGTGACCAACGAAAAAGGGATAGAATTTTGCCAAAGATTTTAAAATGTAATTCAAAACTTTTTTAAACAACTTTCAGATTTGAGTAATTTTAAACGAAAAATATTTTATTATTCGATTTTGATATTTGGTTCCCTTATGAAATTTTAATCCATACTGATAGGTCTGTATCTAAAAATCTACTAAAAAAAAAGCCTCAAAATCCTCAAAAGTTGCTCGAAAAAAGTTTTGGATGGTATTTTCGAATTTCTGGCGAAATTCTACCCCACTTTCATAGCGCAAATGGCAATTTTTTAAAATTAATCAAAAATTAACTCAATTTGAGACTCGAAATTCTCAAAAGTAGCTCAAAAAAAGTTTGGCTGGTATTTTTGAATTTCTAGCGAAATTCTACCCCACTTTCATAGGTCATATGGCAATTTTTTGAAATTAATCAAAAATAACTCAATTTGAGACTCAAAATTCTCAAAAGTAGCTCAAAAAAAGTTTGGGTGGTATTTTTGAATTTCTAGCGAAATTCTACCCCACTTTCATAGGCCTCGTGTCATTTTTTTGAAAATACTCAAAAATTGACCCAATTTGGGACTCAAAATGGTTTAAAGAAAACTAATAAAAACTCCTCATTTAATCTTACTACTTCGTTTATTCAATAATCACCACAATCCTCTTAAAAATTTCTGCTTAAAAATTATAATAGGTAACCATACCGCCATCATTACCAGAAAACTTAATCACACCACGGTTAAATATCTCCATTGTGAAACTGAAAATGCTCCCGGAATCTACAAGCCAATCTCTCATCCCTCGTCTGGTTGGTTTTACTTGGAAAATAAGATCACCGTTGATTGTAATTTGACCTTCGTGTGCCTCAATATATGGATCTTACCTGCGTAGAATTTTCCGTCGTGTACGATTTTCACGTTATTGTCAACTTTGATCGTACCATTTTCACCTCTAATCACATGATCCGGTGTTTCAGACCCGTTATTGTGGGATATTTGCGTGGTATCATTGAATATGCCTTTTCCGGTGGTCCTCGAATCGATTATTCCAGTATTATTGTTGATGCCCGACGAAATTGTAATCGGTTTGCGATTTTGAGGTTTAGGGAGGTCTATATCACCGTCATCTATCAATCCCAATTGTTGCCGCAGATGAGGCTTTTCAGCGAGCAACTGCATATCATCGTCATCTACCAATCCTAACTGCTGTAGTTGCTTTAGCGAAGTTGATCCTAGTGGAGGAATTTTTGAAGGTGATTTGGCGATAGTATTTCGATGGTTTCTTCTTGTCCAATCAAGGTCCCCCCTTGATAATTCATCCTGAAGTGAAGAGGTGATTACACATTTACATAATTATTCAAAATACCTACTCTCTCATTCGGAATCAGTGAAAAATCACTGATAAACAGTCAAAATTGCAGAACAGAAAAAAATCAGCGAAATTCACTGATTTTCAGTGTTTTTTCACTGATTTATCAAAGAATTTCACAGTTTTTTCAAGTAAATTTCATAAATATCATCGAGTTTTCAGTGAATTTTCACTGATTTTTTTTTCACTGACTTGCTTTCATTGAAAATTTTTTCACTGATTTATTACCGTACTGCAATTCTGACTGTTTATCAGTGGTTTTTGATAAACACCGATTCAAAAATGAGAGAGTACACATTCGAAGTTTAATTCAATCAAAGAGTAAAAATGGCGTCCCCGGATGAGATAAGTGAGAGGTCCCTGTTTTCAAAGTTTTGAAATTTTCATTATAGACATTGTTTAGTAGGTATTTACCTAGATATACCAGTGGAAAAAAATTATTGCAAGGTGTAATGAAAATTTCAAAAATCTGAGAACAGAGAGAGGCATTTCACCTATCTTAACTAGGGTATCAAACCTGGACGCAGATTTTTTGTATCAAAATATCAAGACACGATCGCTTTTATAATTTTTAAAAATTTGTTTAGTACCGAAATAAAAAAAAGAAACGAAAAGGAAATGGTTACAAAATCTATCTCGAACGAATGAGTAAATTTCGAAATAATTTTTTCTTTTTTATATGCTCAAAGATCGACAAATATCGTACATCGATACTCGTTAATCAAGTATTTTTCTTTAAGGTGTAGAACTTTTGCAATTAGGAGTATGTTTCTTTAATGAACAAGTGGTTGAAGAAATCTAAAATAGAGAAAAATTCACAAATTGTTTTTCGCATTTTTCAAAAATTTCATTAAGATGCGTCGACGACACGTAGATTTTCAGAAAGTAAAAAAACCTTGAAAATTATCACATTTTGTTGCAATTTTGGCATGTGGAAGGACTAATTTTGAAACTGTTGCCTTAATTTATAGCAATATAACTCACTTTTGAGGAAAATTCACTCGTTCGCACTAATAACTCAGTTACGAAACATTTGCTCGTTATGGAAGAAAAAAATGAGCAATTCATCGCGAAAATCAGAAATTTCAATCCTCACGACTCAAATTTGGGAATTTCGTGGAAACATTATACTTCGAGTACAAAAAAAGACAGGTTTTTCCGCAGAAACCCAATTTTCACGAGAATTTACAACATTTTCCAGATATTTTACTCAATTTATCAGTTTTTATCTCATTTCTGAACATTATTATAAATTTCTAAGACTAATTTTACTTTAAACTCAGTATACGATTATTTTGAAGAGCTCGTCAGTTCTTTGTATAGGTTTTCCACCCTGAAAAAAATATCACGTGATGGGTAGTCAACTTTGTTATGCGTACAATTTCATAGATTTTTCAAAATTAATTTTTTCTTTCGCCAATTTTTAAATCGTATATGTAGGTATTTTAAAACAAATTCCTTACTATTTCCTTTAATTTTTATATGATACAACATTTCTCTTACAAAATATCACATAGGTACTTTTGTGGTAAACCCAGTTTTTTTAAAAGAAAATTTTGAATATTTACATAACAATTTGAAGCAAATGGTTTTTTATAGGTATCAAAAAAAAATCATTTTTAGATTCTTCTGTCTTTTATAAACTATAATTATCTTATAGCGCAAATTTTTTATGACTTTTTTTTTTGGAATTTCACGATTTTTATGACCGATAGATACCCCGAAACTACATTTTTCTCACATAATGTACGTTCAAAAACCATTTAAAATAAAAATCATCAAACTACATCATTTATTCACTCATTCGCCACGTAGGTATTTACAAATTGCCATTAGTAATCGATCCTTTATCATCGGTGAACACGTATTGACCATCTTTGAAAATCTCCATCTTAAAGCTGTTAATTCCGGTAGAATTGACAGTCGAAGTCGAAAAATTATTCGGCCTGCTGGGTTTACCTTCGAACACCATTTTGCCGTTGATGGAAATTCGACCTTGAGTGACACTTACGCTGACTAAATGATTCTTTAACTTTTCGTCATTCTCTACAACAACTTTTCCATTCACCTCGATCGTGCCTTTTTCTCCTTTAATCACGGTTTCTATGTTTTCACTGGTTTGTTTGAATGTACTCGAGGAAACGGTTTCGCTTCCCTTGGCTGGATTGAATCTCATTGCGTTGGCTCGCGATGGTGACGATGGTCTGATGGGTGGAATGAGGTAATTGTCTTCATTGTTCCAATTGTTGAACTGTCGACTCCCCGATGGAGGAGGTCTGTCCCAAACGTCAGTCGGTTCGGTAAATCTTCTTGAGGCCAACCTGGCAGTTCGTCGTCGTCGGAGCCTGTTCCTTCTAGATTCTTCGGCATTTTCAACCGATAGAACACACTGGTGTGAAAATGTAATAAAGAAACTAGTTTAATTTAATTTCACCAAATTAACGTGAATAAAATGTAAAGCCATTTACCTGGACGCAGATTGCAACGATTAAAGTAATCACGATCGCTTTCATCATTATTTTTAGTCGAAATAGATATTTGTAATGACGTAACAAAGTGTACGAATTTTCACAAACGAATGAGAAAATTTCAAGCCTGCTCCCTTATTTATACAAAAGTAAAAAATATTCACCAGTTGTCAAAAAAAAAAAAAAAATACACACAAATGTTGAAATTTATCCACTCTTATAAAATACAGCAACAGACTTTTGCAATTATTTCGATAATGAACAAGTGTTTAAAAAGTTTGAGAAAACTCCACCGAGGCAAAAATACTCGAGATTTTTCGAGCGAATGGCTAGGTCGAATAATTTTCCAAGTATTATATTTATAGCGAGTGAACTCATTTTCACAATTATCGAAATACACTTTGCTCGAGCTTCGTCGGTCGCTATGATGACCTCCAAAAACACTTGCTCTTTAATAAAAATACAAAAATTTTCGTTGAAGCACCCACCACCTCATTGGAAAAAAAATCATAAATAGCTCGAGTTATTTCCAACTCTACGAAAATATTTTTCACGTAGCATATTTTTCGTTGAAAATTTCAACTTACCAACTTCTCATCATGCAAGTTTCATCTTCTCAAAATTTATAGCAAAAATTCGGGACTCACCTGAAACAAAAAAAGATACACTACTGATTAGTTTATTACAATAGAACAAGCAATATTCATCAATCAAAAATTTTTATTAAAAAAAATAGTACTTTTTTTGAACGAGAAAAAAATTAGTATCAAGGAAGCCATAAGCGCATCCAGAAGGGGAGGGAGCTCAGGGTGCTCTATCTCCCCTTAAGCTCAGAAAGGAGATTTTTTAATCATAAAAATGTCAAATAACGCAGGGCGACACGAATTTTGTTTTTGGGTTTCATTGCCAAATTTGGGTTGCTTTTATGTAACTAATAAAGGAAAAAATATTTATTTGACCAAAGTTTGCTTTGGGGGTGGGGGGCCAAAAACTGATTTTTCGAGGTCAATAGGCCTGAGCATTACAAAAAAAAAATTAAAAATTTTTTTTTTGACTAATCTTGTAGGAAATTTCACGGCGAATCCAATGCCGCAAACCGCAGACCTTCGTCTCTTTTTTAAAAAAAGTTACAGCTCATTCTTTCCAAAATTTTGTGAAAAAATCACATTTTTTTGTTTTTTTCGCGAAGAAGTTGAATTTGAGAGAAAAGTAAGGATTTTAAGGCCATAATGACTATGACGAGAGTTGTAGGAAATTTCACGGCAAATCGAATGCCGCAAACCGCGGACCTCTATCTCTTTTTGAAAAAAAGTTACAGCTCATTCTTTCCAAAATTTTGTGAAAAAATCACATTTTTTTGTTTTTTTCGCGAAGAAGTTGAATTTGAGAGAAAAGTAAGGATTTTAAGGCCATAATGACTATGACGAGAGTTGTAGGAAATTTCACGGCAAATCGAATGCCGCAAACCGCGGACCTCTATCTCTTTTTGAAAAAAAGTTACAGCTTATTCTTTACAATATTCTGTGAAAAAATCACATTTTTTGTGCCTTTTTCGCGAAAAAGTGAAATTTGAGAGAAAACTAAGGGTTTTAAGGCCATTATGACCATCGATGATGTACCACGACCCAATACCAATTTTAACCCCCCCCACACCAACAATTCTTTCCCGCTGTTTCTTTAGGGTCTTGTTTTACTTTAAAAGTTGTTCACTACTTTTTTGTTTTACATTAATTTTTTGCAATTCTTTTCTGAAAAAAAAAGTTTTCCTGTGTAAATTCATTACCTTGAGAGTTACGAGTCAGAAAACTGCTAAGGATGGTTAGATTTCTTCCAAGAGTCAGATGTGTCTATTACGTTTTCGAGTAGTGAATTCTCGAATTTATTAGGTACCAACTAGAGAAATTTTTTTAATGTGGAAATGTGTGTCTGTTGCTCAATTTTATTAAAACTTACAAACAGCAAAACTTATATTCGAAAATATCTTGAAAACTATGTCTCCCAGAGAAATCATCCAGGGCCTATTCGATAGGAAATTTAATTCTCTACAACTTTCACCGTCCTTAAAACCCTTAGTTTTCTCTTAAATTTCACTTTTTCGCGAAAAATTACAAAAAATGTGATTTTTTCACAGAATTTTGTAAAGAATGAGCTGTAACTTTTGTTAAAAAAGAGACGGAGGTCTGCGGTTTGTGGCATTGGATTCGCCGTAAAATTTACTATAACTCTGGCCATAGTCATTATGGCCTTAAAATCCTTACTTTTCTCTCAAATTTCACTTCTTTGCGAAAAAAAGCACAAAAAATGTGATTTTTTCACAAAATTTTGGAAAGAATGAGCTGTAACTTTTTTTTAAAAAAGAGACGGAGGTCTGCGGTTTGCGGCATTGGATTCGCCGTAAAATTTCCTACAAGATTGTTGTAAATATTATCGTTTCTCGCGTGTACGTATTTTTTTTATTTAAATATACGCGGTTGTAACTCGTAACAAATCGGTGGCTACGGCCAAAATTTCGTTTCCTAAATGTATCGGTTTTAAAGTTCGATCGTTGAACTTCTCTGTATCGTTTTTGCACTCATTCGTTGAGGTTGTAATTTTATTTTTTTCTACGGCTGGATTTTCACCGGAAAATCTCAGTCGATACGCGTTCTGTCATATTTTTCGAAAATAAATGTGACATTATAAAATGAAATTTGAGTTCGATAATTTCTCCTGAATTTTGCGTTTTTTAATTTCTAACTTTCTATTTTATCGAAATAAAATAGAAATAAAATCGTAATTCGTTCTTCGTCTTTTCGCAATTCTACGAGAGGTAAAGTCACGCGATTTTTCTCGTACGGTACCGTAGACCGGAAAACCCGACACGTAGATTTTCCGCGACATCGGAAAACTCGTTTTTTAATTTTCGTAAATTTCGGCTCAAATCGCCATAATATTTCGTCGCTTAAATCGTGAGCTTTAATTTCGGCTCGGTAGTGAAGGTAGGCTAGACACGAATAACCTAACCTAACCTTACCTAACCTAACCTATAAATTTTCGATAAAATTTTTTTCGCCCGGAAAATTCCGAAGAATTTCCCAGGCGATTTTCGGTACATTCGATTTCTCACGCTCGCTTTTAAACACGCGCCTCAGTCACGGACAAATTCGTTATTTTCCGTTCAAAGATTAATCCAAAAAAAAAATTTTCATTTTTTTTTTTTGTAATGATCAGGCTTATTAACCTCGAAAAATCAGTTGTTTGGCCCCCCACCCTCCAAAGCAAACTTTGGAAGCCAGGATTGAGCAAAGTGTGTACTTTGATGTCTAGAAACAGAATTTCGGCATGAGAACCCAGACACAGAGCAAAAAAAATTTTTTGTCGCCCTGTGTAATTTTCATTGAAAATGATTGATTTTTCAATGATTTTTTGGTCAAAAATTACTATTTTTTCATTCAATGTCCCATTTATCAAAAAAAAAATCAGTAATTTTGACTAAAAAAAACTCAGAAAATCTCGTCATTTTTCAATCTTTCTTCGCTCAAATCTGTAGGTACGTATTATTTGCCTACTGAAAATACCCTACTACTCCAGCTCCATTTAAATAGGTACCAGGTTACTCCATTTTTTCATTGAATTTTGACCCCCCCCCCATTTTTTCTCAAAATCAGAGCCTCTCTCTCACACAATTTCTGGCTGTGCTTATGGAGGAAGTTCAGAATGAAATATTAAAGGATTCGCACTCCCAACGAATTCCCAAAAATCTCGGAATTAATCTCTCACAGATGTGCCAAATAAATGATTAGAACGTTTTCGAATTCGTATCAACCATTCCAGTAACATAACACTATGCCACCACATCAGAGATTTACAGTCAAATTATAACAAATATGTACTCGTAGTAGGCAAGTAGCATTTATAGGTCTCGAAATGTCTTCTATCTTCGTCGTATATCTTCTGCTCTCATCAACATTTAACAAAACACAGATAAACGCCACATTAATACGACAAAAGCTCTCTCGACACATAATTCATACTCTCATTTAGTTTTAGAGAATTGTTTATACGACGTCAATGTCATTGTACTATTACGAATTGGTACCAAGAGAATTTCTAGGGTAGGTAATTATTTTTCACATCGCGTATATTTGTAAGTATAATGAATATTGAATACTTCCTCGTGAAAGCTTTATGGCTGTATGTACATTTCTGAAAATCTCGAGATATTTTTGAACGATTTATTTTTTCGAATTTAAAACTTGGAACAACGGCACCTATTTTTCTTTCGATCAAGGTGTTCAAGGAAATTTCAAAATTGTGATGTAGGACTTCTGAATGATTCTTGCAGGATCTTTGACGAGATATTACCATCCTTTCTCCTTTCACAAAAATTGAATTCATTTTTGTTTTCAAGATGAATTGACGAACTGGGAGGATTTTCTAGGAGAGGGAGGCAAAATCACTGAGAATGCCAACTCCATATCAAAAATGTAATGATTCCCCTAGGTGCACAATTTGAAATATTTATATCCTCTTCCCCACGACCACCCTGCTGTCTTCATCATTGAAGTAAAAATTGGTTATTTTATTTTATTATTAATTTTTTTGAAAAGTTGATAACTCTTCATGATCAAAAACAAAAGGATATACCTTCCTCGTAACAACCCCTTTAAAGTCACTGTAAGCCAACTTCTGCAGTAAAATTTGCAGGTGATTTTTTTTTTTTGAAAAATTTATACTTCAATGTGCAAATTCCAATTTTTTGATGAATTTAAATTAATTCTTACCCAAAAACTTCCAAATGGAAAAAAAAGACCGGAAAATTCACGATTTTTAGGATAAAAAGATTGAAAAAAATCGTTCAGGTGTCGTAAGAAAAACGAAAGTTTAATTTTTTTACTTCGGACGATAAACTGGAAAAAAATAATTTTTTAATGAAAATATCCACAGTTTTGAGTCAAAAGCAGCATTTTTTCAATACTTTTCTCACTTTCAGCACCACTAATAAATAGACCTTTTCCTCACTTCCATCACTTACAGAACGTACCTATGTCAAAAAATGTGAATTTAATGAATTTTTCGATGTGTGACTGTTTAAAAGGTCTTTTAATCCGGGTCACTTGAAACGAGGATCAGAGGAAGTAGATTTCCTCCTCTTATTCGCAAAATTGAATTTTTAGTCAATTTCAATAACAGTTTCCAATTGAATCTGAAAGATTCGGAAAATTGAATACTTTTAGCGAGACATTTTGAATTTTTGGGATTTTGGCACACATTTTTCAACCATAACGACCTTCAATAATTCATTTAGAATTCGCTCTCCGACAATGCATCATTTTTAAAAAAGAAAACCAATATCACATATCCCTGAAACATTTAATACGAAATTGGATACCACTTTTTGCCCTCTACAAGGAGATTGAAGAGTTGCAGATTGCGAATTTTAGAATTTTTCAATTTTTACCAAAATCAAGCTAAAGAAATTTCTGGTCACCTAAAATGATTTTTGATAAAAGTTGAAAAAAATTCATGGGAGTGCGGTCAGCTGTATTTTGATTCGAGATGAAGAGGCGGATAACTTTTTTTTTTTAATTTTCATTACGAGTTAGAAAAAAATTATACTTTCAAGTAGGGAAAATCAGGAAAAACTTATTTCAGCAGCCCCCCCCCCCCAACACGATAACTCCAAACCATTCTTGAGAATTTTTTATTCCTATAATCTATCCGAATTTTTGACCCAAAGAGATTATTGGCGATATATTTCCATGGATACTAGGAACGAACAGAAGTTGGCTTGTTGGGGGGGGGGGAATCAAAAACATTTCAGATTATTTTGAACTCTAGGTGCGATTTTTCACATTTTTATAACTTAAAACGAACGATCAATCCGAATTTTTCAAACGAAAGTTATCTGATTGGAGGGGGATAAAAATTTTAAAATTTCAAAATAAAGATTTTTTGAACTCGAGATGCAATTTTTCACATTTTTACAACTTAAGAATTTTCCTAAAAATTCACCACATTAGCAAAATTTTAAGCTCAAAAATAAATTTTCCAACTGAAGATGCAATTTTTCCATCTTTCGACTTATCAGTGAAAAATAGCAAATCATTTTTTCAGTAAAAAATCTCAGATTTCAGGGGCAGCACAGAGAAAAAAATTCACTTCATTGAAATCAATCATCTTCAATAACTGTAAATTCAAAATAAAAATCACCACTTCCAGACGCTATTTATTCAACATCCACCACTTACAATTTTACAAAGTATAAGACTTAACAACGCCTTGATCGTCGGAGTACAAAACCCGGCCATCTTTAAATACCTCTATTTTAAAGCTACGAACTTCGTCGGAATATATTTTCGAAAACGAGTTACCTCGCGGTTGGGTCGGTTTCGCCTCAAACACCTTTGAACGATTGATGGAAATTTGGCCTTGATAAATGATCGTAGTGACGATTCGTTCGTTCTTGAACTTTTCGTCGTTCAGAACAATTTTTCCATCAACTTTGACCACGCCATTTTCTCCTACAATCACGGTTTCGGGGTTTTCGCCGCCTCGATTTGTTGAATTCAAAGTAGACTTTTTGCCTAAAACTTTAACCGGTTCGGTGGGTTTTTTCGAAGGTGACCTGCTGGCGATAAATCGCCTTCTTCGGTGTCTGTTTTTGGCCGCTTCTTCGGGGTTATTCGCTGATAATACGCACTGGCGTAACGTGAATAAAACGAAAAATATTTTACAATGGAAAATTAATTTACGAGAATGTATATACATAAGTAAAGAAAAAATACTTATAAATAGAACGAGGGACTAGTTTTTTTTTTTACCTGAACACAGATTGTGACAATCAAAAAAATCACGATCGCTTTCATTATTATATTTTAGTCAAAATTGGTGGACCAACGTAGACGAATTTTCAAAAATAAATGTGTGGAATTCGAGCACTCGCTCTCTTATTTATACGTACAATTGTGAAAATCATTCACCTAAAGGTATTAAAGACACACACAAACCAACACTTGTGGAAATTCGTAAAATTTCTTAAAATACAGCATAGACCTTGATAATTATTTCGATAATGAACAAGTGTTTGGAAAATTTTAGAAAGCACCATAGGGACAGAAATATTGTAAACTTTTCCTACGAGTACGTTAAATATTTATTACATTTGCAGCGAGTAAATTAATTTTTGAAAATATCTACAGGTAGATAAATTTTTTCCAGACAGCAATTTGTTGGAAATTTGAAAAGCATAATTCATCTACTAAATATTTGATAATCCACAAAATTAATTTATTCCCAATATGAATACTTTTAAGGGATTTTCTTTAGTGCTGGAAAATTCAAAAATTTGCTGCAGGTTTCGAAATGCTTTGAGGTCGGAATGTATAATGACTACTGGAAAAAGTTTAACCTTTTCCTGGAAAATTTATCCCCTTGCAAGTTTTTGTACACGATTTTTATCAATTTCAACCACTTCTATCACACTTCCAAAAATTTTGAAATATTGGTACCTGTGACACAATTTATCGATGATTTGCAGAGAGTTTTGCCTACGTATGTAGGTACCTACTTTACAAAATTTACACGAAAATCATTTTTTTTTAAATTAAGAATTTTCACAGTAGGTAGGTACTCTAAATAATTTTAATAGGTATTTTTAAGAAAAATAATAAAAATTGAAACCAAAAGTCGCAATTTAAATACGTAGGTACGTTATTCTCATTTCCAAAAATTGAAAATTAAGGACAATTTTTAAAAAATCGTGATATTTTAATTTTTGTCTTGGTTTCAAATGGAAGAACGTAATTTTTGACGAAAATCGCGATGAAAAAATGTCCAAAAACGAACTGTTATGACACTTTTTCTTTTACTTTAACACTACAAAATTTCACATTTTAATAGTTATTTATCACGGAAAGAAAAAAAAAAGTATCAGGTTTCTTCAAACATAATGGTTTTCATTAAATTTTGGAATTTGTAATTTTAAAAAAATAGTCAGGTCTCAATCGTACAAAAAAAGGCTTCCGCGCGAAATTCCTGTTAAATTGATTTTATGATTGATTCTTGTTCTGGACACTAAAACAAAGAAATGAAGTCCGTATGCCCTTTTTTCCCCTTTCCCTTTCCCCAGGATCCACCCCCAACATTTCAAACGCGTGTATTGCCTTATCTATGGGTCGCAATGAAAAAATTTTCTAAAAAAGTTGTTCCTCAGCACCCAATGTATATTTTCATTTCTCAACAAAATCCATTTTAGAGCAACACCATACCCCTAAATTTGAAAATAAAACAGTTTTCAGAAAAATTAAAAATCACGTTTTTTTCATTTTAAGCGAAAAGTTTCAGAGATACGGAAAAATTTCTAACGACAAAAAGTATTCAGAATTGAATTTCCTTTCCAATGGGCTTTATCACGACCATTTTCACCAACTTTTCCCGACAGGGTGGTTCTCTCCCCATCCCCCTCATCTCAAAAGTTGAATCCACGAAAAAAAATTGAACGATTTTTGTTTTCCGCTTTCTAATGCATAATTTCATTTATTATCGGGATTCATTTTGGAGTAAATTTTGTTCGTGGGTCCAACTTTTGTGAAAACAAAAAAATTTCGAAAAAATGCATAAACATAATTAAATTTTAAAATACTACAAAATTGTTAAAATAAAATTAAAATTCTTTTAAAAAAGCGCAAAAATTATAAAAATTGTTCAAAAGTCTATGAAAGAAAGTGCACAAGTCTTCGACATATCGTTGAAATTGTTTCAAAAATATGTTCAAAAGGTCTTAAAATATCTCCAAACTGCGTCAAAATCATTTGAAATGCATGAAAAATTAGTTGAAATATTATAAAATTACACTTTTCACATTATTTTCGGACATATTTTTGTATAATTTTTTTATATTTTTTCAATATTAAGTACGAATACTGGAAAAAATTGAGCACTTTTCAGAAAAAATTTTTCCCATTTCAAGTTTTCGTTAGTATGCAATTTTCAATTTTCGTCACAATATTTGACACAGTTTAACGATGTTTTAGACTTTTACCCAGGGGTGCGGTGAGAGCATATTTTTGATGAGCAATTCATCGTTGAAAATTTTGGGGGGCCTTATTAAATTGCCAAGAATAAAATTTTAATTAAAAAATAGATACAAATTTCAATTTTAAAGATTGAAAAAATAAAAATACGAGTATAACCAGACAAAAATTCATTAAAAAAGACCCCCCCCCCCCCCTATAATAAGAGACCCCCCAAATAAGTTTTTCAAAAAAATTCGCCCTCGCTTCGGTCGGGCCAACTTATCTAATCAGTATGCCTGCAATTATTTAGTTACGCTTCAGGCCTTCCCCTAAACAGTTTTTTTCTCAATTTTGGATTCAGTCCATAAAGTATACCAGCTCACGCCATCCCACCTCCCCACGAAGTAGAAAATACCTTGTTAAATGCTCATTGAAGAATACATAGCAATTTTTTGCATTTTCAATATGATTTTGTATAACAATTTTCGCCCTCGCTTTGCTCGGGCAATATTCATTCATTCATTCATTTTTTTTTTAAACTGATACCCATTTTTGCACCCCCACCCCTTTCTTCATAATTAAACATACTAAGGCTTGAAAAAATGATGATATTGGTGAAAGTAGGGGGGCGTGCTTGGAGAATTTGGGGGCACCCATCGTTGACTCGGGGGGGGGTCACCGCACCCCTACTTCTACCTACAAAAACTTTTTCCACAAAAAGGAAAATAAGGGACGATTTGAAAAAAATCTTGATTTAGAATCTTCCTCTTGATTTTAAAGGAGAGTACGTACCTAATTCTTGACGAAACCGGCGAGAAATTAGAAAAAATGACCAATAAAATACCTACAGTAAAAAATGGGAAATTAGTGTATTATAGGTAAATCCGACTTTTGGAAAATTACAAGAAAAAAATTTTTTGTCCAAAAATGACAATTTTACAAGTGAAAAACGTTGTGGAAAAGTGGTTATTCGCCTATTTCAAGGTGTTCCATCACGTAAAAAATTCTGAAAAAAAAAACGTTACACATAGGGCTTAGTTACATGAAATATATTTTTTTCAGAATTACCTCTCCGAAATATCACGCAGAAAACTCGATTTGAAATTTTCAAACACGATTTTCTGCTAGAAAAAACGATCAAATTTTTTTTCAGAGCACCCACTAATACCCCTCAGTATAATGTACAACCCACGCAAGTTTGAAAAAATTTGATTAAAAACTCGCCAAAAATAACAATTCTCAATGGAAAGGTTGAAAAAAGTAAGGCTTTGCTCCATGACAAGAAGTAGGAGAGGGGTAGAGGACCAAAATTTTTACCACGAGGTTTTCAGACCAAAAGTACCAAATTCCATCGGTGAGTTTTGAATTTCAGCTTTGGGGCAGATTCGCCTGCCTTATTCACCGGTACCCTTTTATGTACGAGCTGTAAGTATAGGAGGACATAGTTTTTTTTTTTTTTTTGAACTCGTAGATCAACGAAAGTAATTTAGTAATGAACAAGTGTTTAGAAAATACACAAATTATTATATTTTCTCATTATTTGAAAAATAATTACGAGTAAAGCTGACGTAATTCTCTCAGAATTTTCCTGCAAATAGGTGCTTAACGATTTTGCAATTTAGACAAGTGCCATCGCAATGAGAAAAAGTATTCTATTTATCCATCATTTACGCAACCATATTCTACACACTAATTCAGTTTAAAACCTTAACTTTGAATTTATACCTATAAATTGTGAAATTCAAAATCTTTCCCAGGGTTTTACCCTGGTATTATTTATTCATTAAAAAAAGACCAAAAAATGAATAAATAAACGCCAATAAACGTCGCGTAAGTGGAAACTTTTGGCAATTGCTTTACAAAATTAGAGACAACTGGGTGCAATAAATTTACATCGAAAAAACGACTTTTCAACACCTATCTTGGCCTTGAAAATACATTCCAAATTTCTTCAGAAACATTTGTTAATCACCTTATGGTATTATACGCTCGAGCACTAGAAGGGCACAGTTTTAACAAAACGTCAGACATACTCGAGTTACACTTGGTGCATTCAAGAAATACCATCATTGCTTTCTTCCACACAAAATTCAAATTGTTCACCAAGAGAAATGAAAAATCTGGTGATTGTTACACTATTTGCTGTTTTTTTCCAAGTAAGTCGGTTTATAATACGGACTTTTTAGCTAAAATAACGCCCAAACCCAAAATAAATTAGCAGAAAGGGGAAGTTTCGTATATAAGCTCAGTAAGACATGTATTTCAATATTCCCGAACTTCCCTAAAATTGGTGAATATTTTGACCACTTTTTGGGGGGTGAGGGAGTTCAAATTTTGGTTTTTCGGCCATAACTTTCAAAATTACGTATTTACGAAAAAAAAGTTGAAACAAAAATTGTAGAGAATTAAAAAACAAATAATTTTGTTATTTACAGTTTTTCTCCAGGACGTCATGGAAGGGAGCTGGGGCCTTCCGAAAAAAAAAACAATTTTGAAAATTCCCTATTAACAAAAATAATTATCAAAAATCGGGTTAATCGACTTTTGGAAGCGGGTTTTTTGCATAGTATATCCCATTACTATGTAGAACAAGAAAAATGTATAGCCGACCCCTCATATCAGAGTAGGGGGGGTGGACCCTCCGTGGGAAAAGTCGCATTTTCCCCCAAGCATAGCTCAGCTACAGTGAAAAATTCGAAAAATTGGTTCAAACAAACATTGTAGAGCGTTAAAAAACGAACATTTTGCTTATTTTACTTTTTTTCCACGTTGTCTTGGGGGCGGCTTATCGCAAAAAGAAAAAAATCGGCGCAGCGTTCAAAAATGTTTTACGAATTTAGTATGTACCTTGTCTTTTGGGGTCCAATTTAGGTTCAAGGGTTACATGATAATAGAAATCGAGTTCAGTGATCACAAAAACCCCAGAATTCCACTTTTATGGGCTATCGGTTCGCTAAATTTTATACCAGATCTACACATGCGTAATTTATTGAGTTGATGAAAAAAATTTTAACGCCGCGTCGCTTTTTTTCTTTTTGCGATAACTCGCCCCCAAGACCACGTGGAAAAAAAATTAAAAAAAGTAAAATGTTCGTCATTTAACGCTCTACAATGTTTGTTTGAACCAATTTTTCGAATTTTTCACTGTAGCAGTGCTATGCTTGAGGGAAAACGCGACTTTTTCTACGGAGGGTCCACCCCCCTACTTTGAGATGAGAGGTCAGCTATACATTTTTCTTGTTCTACATAGTAATGGGATATACTATGCAGAAAAACCGCTTCCAAAAGTCGATTAATAGTCAGGTCTCAATTTCATATCCGCTCGACTGAGCTGTAAAAAGCAATTTTATGATTGATTCGTGTTCTAGACATTACAACAAACAAATTTAGCCCAGATACCTTTTTTTACCCCTCCCCTTTTTCCGAGGGTCCACCCCCCTTTCTTAAAAACGCCTGTAGCGCTCCTTCTATCGGTTCTAGTGAAAAAAAGTTCTCACAAAAGTTGTCCCTCAACATCTCAGCTACAAATTACTTTCCATAGAAAATCCAATTTGGGGCCACCGGTGCCCCTCAAATTTGAAAAAAGTATTTCAAAAAATCATAAAAATCACGTTTTTTTCATTTTTACCGAAAAGTTTTGAAGATGAGTAAAATTTGTAAATAACCAAAAGTATTCAGAATTAAATTTCCTATTCGGTGAGTTATATCACGACTATTTTCGTCCCGCTCCCCGTTACATACAGGCCCACCCCCTCCCACACATCAAAAATTTCGGTCTTCTAGAAAAATTTTCCAGCAAAAATTATTTCTCACCGCCTAATTTACAATTTCGGTTATTAAAAAAATTATTTTTTAAGCAATCCCTACCCCTTAAATTCGAAAAATATCGCTCAAAAATACATAAAAATACGCTTTTTTACACTTCCAATGCAAAGTGTTAAAGATAATTATGTAGACAGAAATTAGGTATATTCATTAGTTGCTTCTTCATACAAAATTGGAAATAAAAAATTACGATTTTTAGACACTTTCCCCTCAATTTCTGTCTACATAATTATCTTTAAAGCTTTGCATTAGAAGTGTAAAAAATCGTATTTTCATGTATTTTTGAGCGATATTTTTCGAATTTTAGGGGTAGGGATTGCTAAAAAAATAATTTTTTTAATAACCGAAATTGTAGATTAGGTGATGAAAAATACATAATTTTTGCTGGAAAATTTTTCTAGAAGACCGAAATTTTTGATGTGTGGGAGGGGGGTGGGCCTGTATGTAACGGGGAGCGGGACGAAAATAGTCGTGATATAACTCACCGAATAGGAAATTTAATTCTGAATACTTTTGGTTATTAACAAATTTTACTCATCTTCAAAACTTTTCGGAAAAAATGAAAAAAACGTGATTTTTATGATTTTTTGAAATACTTTTTTCAAATTTGAGGGGCACTGGTGGCCCCAAATTGGATTTTCTATGGAAAGTAATTTGTAGCTGAGATGTTGAGGGACAACTTTTGTGGGAACTTTCTTTCACTAGAACCGATAGGAGGAACGCTACAGGCGTTTTTAAGAAAAGGGGGTGGACCCTCGGAAAAGGGGGAGGGGTAAAAAAAGGCATCTGGGCTAAATTTGTTTGTTGAAATGTCTAGAACTCGAATCAATCATAAAATTGCTTTTTACAGCTCAGTCGAGCGGATGTGTTTTTTCGTGAAATTGAGACCCTACTATAACCCGATTTTTGATAATTATTTCTGTTATAACAGGGAATTTTCAAAATTGTTTTTTTTCGAAAGGCTCCATCTCCTATCCATGACGTCCTGGGGAAAAACTGTAAATAACAAAATTATTTGTTTTTTAATTCTCTACAATTTTTGTTTCAACTTTTTTTTCGTAAATGCGTAATTTCGAAAGTTATAGCCGAAAAACAAAAATTTGAACCCCTCACCCCCAAAAAGGGGTAAAAATATTCACCAATTTTAAGGAAGTTCGGAAATATTGAAATACATGTCTTACTGAGCTCATATCCGAAACTTCCTCTTTCTGCTAATTTTTTTGGGGTCAAAACCTAAAAAGCCCGTATTATTAAGCAATAAATTCATACTTCCATCTACGAGATACTTAAATACATTTTTTATAGACTACGATAAGCCTCTTCTGTTTCAGATCGGTTTTGCTTTTCCAAACGTATTAAATCGAGATGATACCTCAAAATCATCCCACCCTTACAACCTTTTACAGCATTCAAAAAAATCTTTAGTAACGAGACATGAATCGAACTCCTCAACAGACCTCGAGCCGAGTCCACTGGAACCTCGCGACATAATTTCGGACATGTTAGGCCCTACACTGCAAAAATTGGTCGGCTTACTGGGAAGTAATCTGTACGCGTTGAGTTACGCGTTCTTCAGTCCACCGCCGCCACCGCCATCGTCACTAACGCAAGCTTGCAGGATGATAAAAAGAGGCGAATTTGTGTCCTTTAAGACAAATATCGGCGGTCACAAATTCAGTTTCGGAGATGGATCTACGTTACCAGCCTTGAAAAATCGCGATGAAGCCCAAGGTATACCAATTCTAGGATTCGAAGGAAGTGTGTTCGTCGAAGGCAAAAAGGGTAATATTTCAGTCAACCATCAAGACAAATATTTCAACGACGAAATGCTACTAAATGGCGAAGTGCATATACGAATTCAAAAACGCAATTTCTACGTGAATAATAATTTAGTGCTAAGGGGAAATCCCGGAATAGCGGCCATCTTTGTGCTGGAGAGTTTAGATTACGAAGGGGTTTCTGCATTTAAATTGGAAATCGATTCTGTCGGATTTGTGCATTATATTGACGATAAACTGAAGAGCTACTTGCATGTGAATTATCGTTGCACACAACCAAGGGTGTTTTCCTACAGAACGGATGTTTTTGATAATCAGTAAATAAAAATTATTTATTAGATTGTATATTTTAGTTGATTTTTTTCTTCACGTTTAACACAAGTTTTTTTGCAAAAAAGGGAAATTCCATCGCTTGCAAAAATACGTCTTAAATTTATATTCTGTAAAGTCGAATTGTCGAGAAAATTAGTTTAAAATTGCATAAAAGTTCTCGTAGAGGAGCGAGGAAAAACTGTCATTTTTCGCTTTATCAATGCAATTTTTCAAAAAAAAATCGCCTTCGTTTCGTAAGGGAACTATATTATTCATTCTCAAAAAATAATCCCGCATTTTGGAAATTTTTCAAAAAACATCATACTCATTTTTTTATTGCACAAATTTCTTTATTATTCAATTTTTCAACATCAGTATCTTTATTGTAATCTACATGTTTCGCCCTCTTAATGAGAAAATTCCAAAAAATTGCATACTTACAATTTTATATCGCCCCAAAAAAATTTCTGGATACGTGCTCAAAAAATCTTGAAAATATTCCAAAATTAAAGAAGAAATTGTACAATTTGAACAACTATCAAAAAAAACCCAAATATTCAATAGAATTTCAAAAATTTTCAAGAGTAAATAAATTTTGAGAACTGTTGCACCAACAGTAATTGGAAAATTAATATAAGAAAATTTACGTTTTTTCTTTTCATTGGGGTAAAAACTTTAGATCACGGATGTGCTCAAATAAACTGGTTTGTTTCAATCATCATCATTAACAACCTCAAGGTGTCCACTATATTTCAGAAATGACTTTCCATGACTTTTCCAGGTTTTCCGGACAAATTTTTCGAAATTTTCCAGACCTTTTAAATATGATATTCGTTAACTAAGAGGCGAGAGGGGGTGAGGGGTAATTTTTCACGTGATGTACTTACATCTAGAAATTTTGCATAAGAATGATATAAAATGCATGGGGGGGGGGGGGTCTAACGATTTATTTTAAATCACTAGATACTTTTTACGAGATCCTTAGATGCTCCTTTTCGGGCCAAAAAAAAAAGATTCAAATTCAATTCTGAAAGTTTTTGAGCCCATCAAACTCCCCCTCACCACAAAAAATTGAAAATTTGAAATTATTATCCACAGACAAAATGTTAAATAAAAAGGAAAAACTATTACGTATTCCAACGCAAAATTAAGTTTTGAAAAATGAAACAAATTATGCCAGGGTGTCTACCAAATCGAACGAATTAAAATTCGGATTTTCCGGGCTGAAAATTAAAAAATTTCTTCATTTTTTATTCCCTCCCCCCCCCCTCAAAAAAATGAAAAACATATACCTCAAATTTATAAATTCACGCATTCCCTTGAATTTTTTTTGTTTGTACCAATAAATAAAAAAATCAACGAGGAGATAAAATATAAATCATTTTATGGAAATACATAAACGTGTTGAGCCCGAGCGAAGTGAGGGGGAAAATTGTTACGAAAAAAGATCTTCAAAAGATGAAAAGTCACCACTTTTCCCTCATACATGTTTTCCAAAACATGGTCACAAATTTCGAATTCTGTTCCGTTCCCTCCCCCTTTTTTTCAACATCGTGGTTAAGAGCATCAAGGCATTCATTTCTCATCACAGCTCATTAAAATGTAAGTTTCCAAAAAGCTTAAGATTCTAAAAAAATTTTGTGGAAAAAAATAATGTAAATTACCCCGAGCGCAGCAAGGTAAGTTTTTTTTTGAATAATTCATAATTTAAAGGACAAAGACAAGTATTTTGAATATCAATTTTATTGTACATAAATTACGGCCGACAAGAAATGATGAATAAAAAAATCCGAAGATGTAATAATTTGGTTGGAGCGCGCGGAGCGAGAGCAAATTTTTTTGAAAAATTTATAATAAAATAAGCTTCTGAAACACTTTTCTAAATCATTTATCCTTTTTTTTTGGATTTTCGAAAAATTTCAGAAAAAATTCCAAAATTTCCTAACTTTTCCAGACTACCAAAATTCCTTGACTTTTCCCGGTTTTCCAGAGAATGGACACCCTTAAACCTAGAAAAAACGTTATAGATTTTTTTTCAAAAGGTCAATACTCTTCGAATAAGTAATTCCAATAATTTTTTTGTGAATAATATAGCTAAAAGAATTTTATATTTTCCAATTTTTTCTGGATTTTTCAATACATATTTTATGTATTTTAGGTTCTTTTAAAACATAGATATGCCCTCCTACTATTTTTCAAATAAAAAGTGTGTAAGACACGTTTACATTACTTTTATTTTTTGTGATTTTTGTAATTTCAGGTAAGATAGTACATTACAGCTGAAAAATCTAATTTTTTTGTATAAAAAATGTTGATGCGAAAAAATTTGCAACAGATTAGTGTTCAGCAGTTCAAACTACTTCCATAAACTCCATTTACACGACCACAGCACTCAAATTTCGAAAATTCATATTTCAAGGAACGAATTTGTTTTCAATAATACACTTCAACCTATACCTACCATATAAGCCATCATTGGGGTTGTTCAATTTTTTTTTTTTTTTTGATATGTGAAGTCACCACGTCGCCAAAATTTCATTCCAAAAATCATCCCAGCCCCAAGCTTGGAAAAATCGTGGGATGATTTGTGAGATAAATTTTCATTCAAAAAATTATTCCAGCTTCAAAGCTTGGAAAAATTTTGAAAAAATAACACGTTGTACCTCTTGGGTCTATAGATACATGGAATATATTATTTTCAGAATCGCCTCCCTGAAACATCCCGTAGAAAACTCGATTTGAAGTTTTTAAACATGAGTTCAGACTAGAAAAATTTATCGAAAAGGAAAAGCCGAAAAAAGTAACGTTTTGCCCCATAACAAGAGCTTAGATAGGGGTAGAGAGCCAAAATTTTTACAACGAGGTTCTCAGACCATAAGAACCAAATTTCATCAGTTAGTTTCAAATTTCAGCTCTGGGGCAGATTCGCCTATCTTACCCGCCGGTACACTGGAAAAAATGAGAAATGAAAAATAAATAAAAAGTGATGAAAAATGGTAAATTTTATCCAAAAAGAAATAAATTTTATTCAAAAAAATATATTTTATCCAAAAAAAAAATCATCCAAAAAAATAATAACGGAACACCATTCACAAAATTGCCAAAAATAATTCTAAAAATATAATAATATTTATCGTGAAATTTGATAGGTAAAATTTATCTCATAAAAATAAATTTTACCCAATTTCGCGATAAATATTATTTTCTCAGAATAAATTTTGCCAATTTTGTGAATGGTGTTATGTTATTATTTTTTTCGATAAAATTTATTTACTTATTTGTTTTTTCAGTGTACTCGTACATTTTTATGTTTGAGCAGGTCATAGTTTTTTTTGAACTCGTAGATCAACGAAAGCAATTTTGTAATGATTAATGAACAAGTGTTTAGAAAATACACAAATTTTACGAATGGAGTTGAGTTATTATATTCTCTCATTATTTGAAATATAATTACGAGTAACGCTGACGTAATTCCCTCAGAATTTTCCTGCAAATAGATCCCTAACGGTTTTGAAATTTTGCACAAGTGTCACCACAATGAGAAAATGTATTCTATTTATCTATCATTTACACACACGACCATATTTTACACATTAATTCAGTTCAAAACCCTAACTTTGGATTGATACTTATAAATAATTGCGAAATTCAAAATCGTTCACAGATTTTTTTCTAGGCATTATTTTTATTCATTGCAAAAAAACCAAAAAAAATGAATAAATAAACGTCAATGAACGTCGTATAGGTGGAAACTTTTGGCAAATATGTACTTTCCAAAATTAGAGACAACTGGGTGTAATAAATTTACATCGAAAAAACGACTTTTCAACACCTACGTATCTTGGCCTTGAAAATAAATTCCAAATTTCTTTAAAAACATTTGTTAATCACCTTATGATATTATACGACCGAGCACTAGAAGGGCACAGTTTTAACAAAACCTTGGTGCATTCAAGAAATACCATCATTGCTTTTTTCCACAAAAAATTCAAATTGTTCAATAATAGAAATGAAAAACCTGGCGATTGTTACACTATTTGCTGGGTTTTATCAAGTAAGTCGTTTTCAGCAATAAATTCATCATTTCCATCTTAGTCCAGTAGAATTACCTAGGTATCCAAAAAAAGGGGTCATAATGAAAGACTCGGCGGCCAACCGATTTTTGTCTGAAATGTTCTATTTTCATATCCTGAACTTGAATCTGAGGTGTCCGGTCCCGTCCGGTGTGCGCGCCCTCCCCCCAAATTGAGGGTCTTTGCCCCCAAATCAGGTTTTTGGCCCATAACTGCTAAAATATTGGCGCTAGAGCCAAAATGAGGTGTACAAAACTTATTCTACGTCAAATTTTCTATCACATGACTTTTGAATGGTATTCACGAACCCAAGGGGGCTGGAACTATAATTGATCAAAGGGAGGGGTTTTCTCCAAAATTCTAATTTTTGGCTTATATCTGATGAAATGATAAGAACCAAAATTATAGAGAATAAAATTTCCTATGTGGTAGAAGCAGTTCGATTTTTTTAGGACGCATAGTTTTCAAGATATTTTCGAGTAAAGATGAACTTTAATAGAAGCAATTCAGAAAAAAATGAAAAATAAATCAATTTTTGGCTACCAAAAGTTACTCATAATGTTCATCTTTACACAAAAATATCTTAAAAACTATGAGTGCCAAAAAAATCTAACTGCTGCTACCAGATAGGAAATTTTATTTCCTGCAATTTTGGTTCTTATCATTTTTGTCTTAGGTTGGTTATTTTACTCAGAAATGTCACTTTTTGGTAGGCAAATCACAAAAAAATGAGATTTTTTCACAGAATTTAGGAAAGTTTAAGCTGTAACTTTTTTCTAAATGAGATAGAGGTCTGCGATTTGTTCCATTTGATTCGCCGTAAAATTTTCTATAAGACTAGGCAGACAAATTTTTTTTGAAATTTTTCTCTCAAGCTCGTGTTTATTGTTCTCGAAAACTATATTTTTCGACACCCTCCCCCCTCCTCCTTGCACTAGAATCAATATTTCAGCAGATATAAGGCAAAAATCAGATTTTTGGAGAAAATCCCCTCCTTTTGATCAATTGTAGCTCCAGCCCACTTGGGTTTGTGAATACCATTTAAAAGTCATCTGATAGGAAATTTGACGCAGAATAAGTTTCATAGACCTCATTTTTGCTCTAGCACCAATATTTTGGCAATTATGGGACCAAACCCTGATTTAGGGAATAAAGATCCATAATTTGGGGGAAACGCGCAAATCGGACGGGGCCGGGGACCTCAGACTCATGTTCAGGACATGAAAATGGACCATTAGAGCTAAAAATCGGTTGGCCGCCGAGTCTTTCCCTATGAAATGTTAATTTTACTGGACTATCTACGAGATAAATACATTTTTTTATAGACTACGATAAGCCTTTTCTGTTTCAGATCGGTTTTGCTTTTCCAAACGTATCAAATCAAGATGATACCTCAAAATCATCCCACCCTTACAACCTTTCACAGCATCCAAGAAAACCTTCAATACCGAGACTTGAATCGAACTCCTTGACAGACCTCGAGCCGAGTCGACTGGAACCTCGCGACATAATCTCGGACATGTTAGGCCCTTCACTGCGAAACTTCGTGGGCCTATTGGGAAGTAATTTATACGCGTTAAGTTACGCGTTCTTCAGTCCACCACCACCGCCCCCACCAACGCAACCATGCAGATTGATAATAGGAGGAAAACTGGCGCCCTATAAAATGGAATTCAGGGGTCACAAAATGAGTTTCGGAGATGGATCGACGTTACCAGCCTTGGAAAATCCCCGATTCGCCTGGGGTATACCAATGTTAAGCTTCAGAGGAAGTGTGTTCGTCGAAGGCAAAAATGGTAATATTTTAGTCAACCATCGCGTCAGATATTTCAACGACGAAATGCTAACAAAAGGCGACGTGCATATACGAATTTATAACGGTAATTTCTACGTGAATAATAATTTAGTGGTGAGGAGAAATCCCAGAATGGCGGCCATTTTTGTGCTGGAGAGTTTAGATTACGAAGAGGTTTCTGCATTTAAAATGGAAATCGATTCCTACGGAATTCTACATTATATCGACGATCATCTAAATAACTACTTGCGTGTTAGTTATCGTTGCACGTAACAAATTATGTATTTTTGATGTATGTAAGATGCATTAAAGTTACTTCTAATAATCAGTAATTAAAAATCATTCATGGCATGGCATAATTTATTCATTTTTTTTCACGTTTAGCACAATTTTTTGGTAAAGAAAGGAAAATCCATCAGTTAAGAAAATACATCTCATCTTATATTCAATAAAATCAAAATTTCGTGAAAATTATTTAAAATGGAATAAAAATAGTTGAAAATTGCGTAGAAGTTCTCGTGAGGGAGTGAAGAAAAAGGAATACTCCCTCGAGGACCTAGGAAGACAAGTAAAAAGTTTTCAAAATGGTCATTTTTCGCTTTAAAATGTACTTTTTCAGAAAATTTTTGCCTTCGTATCGTTAGGGAAATTTTTATATGTGACCCGCTCCGAGAAAACATGGCTTAGCGAAGAAAATAAGTTTTTGAGAAAAACGCGTTTAAAGTTTGCGCGAAATAAAAGTGGTGCAAATGTGGCTACAATGGTCTTGTAAGGGCTTGCCGTCATTGGTTATTGTTGTGATGACGACACTACTACAATTTCCAATTTTTTTTGCCCATGGGTGACGCTAGCTGCCGTTATTGCAGCTGTTGTCACGTCGAACCAAGAAAACAATCAAACTCGGATGCAGCGAATGCAGCAGTACAGGCGAGGCAGTCCACAGAAAAACGAAAGAGAAGGACGAAAATTGAGCTAAAACAATTTTTAAAAAATTTAGGTAGCCAAATTTATGTAATAACTTGAAAAAAAAATCAATTTTGAAATTTTTAAAAATTATTCGATATTTTTCCTTTTTTTTTCTTTTTTGAAATTTCCTTCATTCGTTTTCACGTTTTATGACGTGTAATAAATTTTTTTGAAAAAAACTACTTTGCGACACTTCAAAATTTAACCTCCAGACCAAAGACAAATCCATGTCAAAATAATGCACATAAAAATTATAGAGAAAAATTAATCAATTGTACAAGAAAACTAGTTGGATTTACAATTTTGAATAATACGTACACTGAGAAAAATGAATAGAAAGTGTTGATAAAAATTATAAATTTTATTCAAAAAAAATAAATTTTATCAAAAAAAAATAAAGTTTATGTCACGGAGGGAATGCCCACGTCTGCCTGGTGGTAACACTGGGCTGACTGCCGTAAGGTTAGCAAGGATGGTAGGCTAGTCCTACCATCTCGTGGAGTAGTTTATCTGCTCCCATGGCGATAACTACGTTTACAAGTTTATTGAGATAAGAATGTGAGCTTTTGTTGATACTTAAGTGTAATACATGTGAAGTGATCGATCGCGTGTGTTGTTTCTTTGAATGTACTTGAGTAAAAGAGTCGTAAGGTGAGCCCTCCACCACAAGTGAGGTGAAATAGTTTTATAGCATCGGGTAAGGTCGTAATGATACTTCTATCACACCTTTAAGGAGGTAGAAGTATCTTACCCTCCGACATTTATCCAAAAAAAATAATAACGGGGCACCATCCGCAAAATTAGGAATTTTTATCAAAAAAAAATAATAAAATTTATCACGAAATTTGGTAAAGTTTATTGCATAGAAAATAAAGTTTGTCAATTTTGCGATAAATATTATTATTTTTTGAATAAATTTTACTAGTTTTGTGAATGGTGCCTTTTTATTATTACGTTTAATAAAATTTATTTTTTATTTTTTTGAGTGTACGATTTCTATGATATTTCAAAAATACATTTTCAAGCAATGTCACAAAATTTTCTAAACATAAGTTTAATGATAAAGTATTTTATCGATTCAATATTATTTTGAATCAATTTATAGGAGATGATTTCGTGAAAATTTTCATGCTTTGTTTTGGTGCTGAATAAATATTTATGAGATAATCGTTGAATGAGAAGCAAAATATGGGAAAATTCAATTGCTCAGAATCGACCAGGGAAGCAAAATTAACCAAACGAGTAATATTTCAATCTTCTGTGTATGTAATTTGAAATGTAAGCGGGTCTACAGGATTTATTTCTAAGATATTAAATTCTAAAGATTTTTTTTTTCAAATTTATAAAATTTCTATAAAAAATGAACTTCGACAGTTGAAAATTTTGCGAAATATAACGTGGATAGATAGACCAGTCATTTTTTTCTTTTGAAGACTCCCTTCAACAATGAACATGTATTTAGAAACTCCAAACGAAAAAAATAAATACTTAATAATTTAAAAACATCAATACAAACATCTTATGGTTAACTTCACTTCGAAATGAATTTGACGTAAAATTATCAGTAATTTTTGCCAAGCTGGAGGTGGAAAATTTCACAAATTTCGACTTTGCCCTGTTTTACGGATTTGCCATGGGTGGTGAGCGTTTTTTTTCAAAGTAAGCTTGATTTTGCACAATATATTTTCAAGGTTTGGATTTTTTTTCCTGTAACCTCAATTTTTCAAGAATAAATTTTTTTCTCAAAATTTCTCAAACTTCAAATTTTTTTAACGTCAACTTTTCAAATCTATAATTTTTTCTCAAAATTTCTCAAACTTCAAATTTTTTAACATCAATTTTTCAAGACCAAAATTTTTTTTCCAAAATTTCTCAAACTTCAAATTTTTTCAACGTCAACTTTTCAAATCTATAATTTTTCCTCAAAATTTCTCAAACTTCAAATTTTTTTCAACGTCAACTTTTCAAGTCTAAAAAATTTGAGGTTTGAGAAATTTTGAGGAAAAATTATAGACTTGCAAAGTTGACGTTGAAAGAATTTGAAGTTTGAGAAATCTCGAGAAAAAAATTTGGCCTTGAAAAATTGATATTGAAAAAAATTTAAAGTTCGGTAAATTTTGAGAGAAAATTTTAGTCTTGAAAAATTGAAGTTGAAAAAATTTGAAATTCGAGAAATTTTGAGAAAAAATTTCTAGTCTTGAAAAATGGAGGTTACAGGGAAAAAATTCAGACCTTGAAAATTTATTGTACAAAATCGAGCGTACTGTGAAAAAAAAACTTGCTCACCACCCGCGGTAAATTCGTAAAACAGGGCTAGGACAAATTTCGCCAGTAATTTTAAAATAACCCCGTTCAAGAAATGTCTCATACTCAAGTACGTAAGTACGTTTTCTCGTAATTCTTCTTTTACCAAAATAATCAAATAAACGTCTGCGAGCTTCTAGCAAAACAGATGTTCGTTTTGGGGGAAAAATCGACTCAAGTAATTTCTAGAGTTGGTAAGTAGAAGTACGTCATAATTTGCCATAATACTTTTACTACTAAGAGAGGTAAAACAAATCAACATCAATATTTGAAACGACTTTCTGAACACCATGTCCTTGAAAACATTGCAATTTTTTTTAAAAACAGACAATTCGTCACATCTTTTCGTTACTCGTACGAACGATAAACGAAACGAGTGTTAGGTAGGCAGATATGTGCAGGAATATTACTATACAAAAACTCGAGTCTCGTCTTATTCTGTTTTTCAGAAAGTCGTTTCTACCTAAAAAAAATGAGTAAATTAATGATCGTAACTCTGCTGGCGGTTTTTTTCGAAGTAAGTCTTGAACATTTTTTATTTAATGAATTTCTGATTTGTAAGTATAAAAATTTAACTCATTCGACGCTCACTTTTTTCTAGGTCGAGGTTGTTTTCTCTTTGGCAATTGTAACGATTCAAAATGACCCTTCGAAGCCGCCGATAACCCTGGGTAAATCGTATTCAGCACCTGGGCGAGAAATTTCTTCATTTCCGACGATTTCGAGACAACGCACGAGCCCAGGATACGATATTGGTCTAATGCAACTGCAACCTCGTAACATTCTCGCAGATATTTTATCATCGCCTATGCAATGCTTGATGAGGTATATGATGGGTAGTGTATACGCTCTGGGTGATGTGTTCAGGTATCAGGAAAACCCCACCGTCATCACTGCTACTCCTGTCAAAAAACCTCCCGTCAAATTCGTTAACAAACGCGTCAATATTCCAGCCAAAAAAGTGATGAAAGCAATCCCGTCAGATACTCATATTAATAAACAAGAAAAAATTCCTACCAAAAGCCCAATAAAAACAATCCCGAAACCGAGCACGAAACCAGAACAAACCAGCTTTCAAGGTAGTTTATTTTTTAATCCACCAGGCCAGCTAATTCCAGGGACGTCGCAATCGCCACTAAATGTCAATATCGCCCCAGGAATACCGACCCAGAAACCCAAATCAACCGTGACCGTAGAAGGTAAAAATGGTAAAATATGCGTCGATGGCGAAGCCAAATATTCCAACGATGCAACTTTCATTAGCCGTCGCGAGATTCATGTGCGAATTCGAGGCGGAAATTTTTACGTGAATAATAATTTAGTCATGAAGAAAGGTCGTTCTGATCATGATCGAGTTATCCCATCTATGCATAAATTAGATTACTCAGGGGTAACTGATTTTGTGCTGGAAATCCATTCGAATGGTTACTTGGATTACAGAGATAACAACGGTGGTAGATTGCACGCAAATTACTATACGGCGATGGAAACGGTGAATTCGTTCTTGAGTTGGATATGATTTCCAATGAAAACGATATTATAAGACGAATAAAAAAATTGGAATTATATTTGAAAAGAATTAATTAAATGCGTATAATGTTCATTCTGAGTTCGTATAGGAAAAGAATAAACTTAAGGATTATTGTTTTGTACTTTTCATCGAAAGACGAATGGAAAAAGTACGAAAGTTGTGCCTAGACCATAAAACAACTTGGAGAAAGATTCATTTTTCTGACTCAACCAAAATCTCTTCTCCTACTGCCTTCAAGATATTCAAAAAAGTAGTATGCATATGTGACCTGGACTACGGAAAAGTACCTATAGTCACCAAAACCGAATTTTCGTTTTTGATCGATATTAATAGAAGAAAGTATGCTCCTTCCAATGACATAAACCGCAGACTCCAAATTTAATTTTAAAAAAAAACTCCAAATTTTATCAGTTTTCCTGTAAAGTACCTACATTAGTTTTTGCCAAGAAGCTAATTTTAGACACATTTTCTATAAAAGTGAACTTTAAACTTCTGACTGAAATATCTCGAAAGCATAGCTTTCTAGAAAGAAATTAATAGCACTTCACAGAAAGGAAATTTTACGCTCTACAATTTACGTTCTATTCGTTTTTTCCGTAGAACTCTTCCTTTCCTCAGAAAATTAACTTCAAGTGACCGAAATTTTTAAAATTGCAAAAAAAATTTCAACAAAAAATTGATAACTTTGACACTTGAAGTCAATTTTCTGAGTAAAGGAAAGGTTCCACGGAAAAAATGAATAGAACGTAAATTGTAGAGCATAAAATTTCCTCTCTGAGAAGTGCAATTAGTTTTTTTCTAGAAAGCTGTGCTTTCGAGGTATCCCAGTCGTAAGTTCAAAGTTCAACTTTCAAACCGAATTGTTTTTTTGACCGAGTTTTTTTCGGTAAGTTGATTTTGGCCAGTGGTCCTTTTTCGTAGACCAGGCCACAAATATCGAAAGAAAAATCCTAATTCTACGGAAAATGCACAGAGAAAAGGAGGTTCTATATTCCTACGAATTTATTGAAAAATTGAAAATCTCTACGGATGAAGGGGAGAGGGGGATTGAGAAAAGGATGCTCTAAATCGCAATATCTACAAAACTAAAAAATAGTACAAACCATTCTCTAAAAATGTGTTAGGGCGCCAATGAATCTGAAAATTTTTCAATTTTGATCTCTGGATGCTCTTAATACCTTCAAAAGTCGGTTCTTGAATTTGGAGTCGAAACAACCCGAAATATGGATTTTGATATCTATATTTTAATATGTACTTATCTCACTATCAGCACTCGATCAAGTTGAAAACTTCAATTTTAGTCCCATCTCTGACCTCTTAAAGGTCTGCTTTTGTACTTTTGGGTTCCGGGTCAAAAAAAAACTCCAGAAATGGATTCAGAAGGTTCAAAAACAGGAAACAGGATTCGTACTGTGAAATAAAAAAAAAATCATGGTGGTTTTTTGAGCTAGGTACTCTTTTCATTTCTAAAAAAATTCCATGCTGATTAATATACCTACACACTTCTCTCTAGAAAAGAATCAAAATATTCATCCATGAATGTCATTATTTTTCAAAAATGACTTCCCCTGTCTTTTTCAGGCTTTCAAGATCAATTTTTACAAGCCTAGGCCTATAATTTAATACATAATATTTTTAAAGATACAGAAGTACCTACACCAATACTTGAACTGCTAGAATGGGTCAAAAATTATAAACCAAAGAAACCGTAACTGAAATACTAATAATTAATATTTCATTTTGGTTCCGGTTAATTTTTCATTTTTTGACTGCAGCTGTTGATTCGTGATAATATTGAGAAATTGACTATTCGATGTGTATAAATATGAAAATTTGTTCTTCAACTTCAAACTTGAACATTCATCTTCCCAAATCCCAGTAATCTGTAATCTCACATTTTTCCTCCTGAATCTCGAACTATCACATTCTCAGTCATACTTAGGAAACAACTGTTAGGGGTAAAGTAGCAAAATATCGACCAGTGCTGTAAATTCGACCTCCTCCCCTATTTCGCCGGCTAATAATGCGATATACCGAAGAAAATTTTATTCATATTAATTTTTCATAAGAGATCGAAATAAACCAAAATCATAAACCAGAAACCAAAACTCGCGAAGTTATCGGTCAAAAATGATTTTGAAAAAGCCACAACAAAAAAGTTCAATACTTCCAAAGTTTCAACAGTGCTTTGCAGAAGAGTGACATTTATATTTCATAAAATTTTTTTATGGGTTGCCTAATATCGACCACCTGTAGGTACATTTAATAGAAAATCTCACAATTTTCTCATTTTCGTTTTTTTTAAAATATGTTTGCAAGTTTCGACTTTAGAACTGTGATTTTGGTTTCATTCGTTTCGTTTGTGAAAAAAAAATAATGAAAACAACATGATAGATTAATTTTGAACATTACAGGGCATACCTACTTCTGAGAGTGGTCGAATTTAGTTTTTACTGAAAAAAATTCACAAAAAATATAAAAAAAATTTTTTGGCTCCAACTGTATGGGTACTCAAGTAAAAACTTCAATGAATTTTTTAAACCATTTTGCAAGTTTCTAACCCAAACGATTCGAATTTGGTGGCGGTTTTTAAGAAGGTGGTCGATATTTGGACATCTTTCTCTTATTAAATCGATTTTTCAGTTTGTAAGAAATTTAGAATGCTCCAAATCCTGAAATTGGTGAAATATCATGATTTTCTGGTTTCTGGTTCTTCACTTCAAAAAAAAAAACACAATATAACCGAAATCATCATTCTTTACTGTAACCGTAACCGAAACCGAAACCAAATGAAGAAAAGATGAAATCGAAACCGTAACGGAACCCGAAATGAAAAATTTGAAACCGTAATTGCTGAACCGATATTTTTTCGATTTCGGTTTGAATCCCTGTTTTTAACTGAGATTAGGCCCCTGGAAAATGGAAGGAGGTTTTTTTTTTGTTTCAAAACATTTTAATTTTCTGCAATGCAGGGGGAGGGAGGAATGGAGGGAAATTCATACAATCATTTTGAAACTGATTTTTTTTTTTGAATCTCTTGTCTCATTTTTTTAAAAAAAAATATATACGTCAATTCACAAAGTTCGAGGGGAGCAACAGCAAAAAATTTTGGAGGTCAAAACTTAAAACTATTGGAATAGAAATACAGGCGTTCGGCATAAATTCCTGCGCCTACCAGAAAAAGAAGTGCAAAATTTATCCAAAAAAATTGTCATGTTTTGAGAAAATTCTTGACGTTTTTTTTTAAAATCTGAGTGCTTTTCAACTTACCTTTTTTTTTTTTGGATTTTTTAATTTTGTTATCTACGAGGGGAGGGGGAGGAGAATTTTGATCGACTCGTCCTACTTTACGTACTCTCTCATTTTTAAATCAGTGAAAATTATCGAAAATCACTGGAAAACAGTCAGAATTGCAGCACAATAATAAATCAGTAAAATTTTTTCACTGAAAGCCAACAGTGAAAAAAATTCTGGAAAACCAGTGGAAAATCGCTGGAAAGTCAGTAAAATCACTGAAATTTTTTGAAAAATCAACGAAAATCCTCTGGAAATTACCATTGTTACTACTTAGTTACAGGAACTGAAAAGTATTACTTGGTTTTACAAAATTTCAAGAATATATCGTTTGCTTTGCTCATTTATGGCAGATCGTTCAGTGAGTAGAAAGTATACGAATGGTTCGTTAGTTTTCTTAAAATAATAATTTGCAAAGACCTTGCCCGCAGCAATACTTCATATTAGCGCAGATAAATATAATGAACAAATGTTCAAAAAATCGGCTATAACTTTGAAAAAAAAGTCATAACTAAATACTGAACTTGCAACGAAGAAAATACACGTTTATTATCGGAGGATTTATGGAACACTTGTTCGTTAAGAACGGCTGTATAGCTAAATTCATTTACCAGGTCGAATATTTTCTTCAAAAATTCTTCCTTTAAAAACAGAAATTCTATTCGAACGAGCACTTTTACAATCGAACTCCTTCAGAGTATCATTTCTCAAGAAAAACTTAAATTGTACTTGCTGCGAACTTCTTCCAAAGAAAACCATGAATTGTAAAATTTTATTCATCGGTCTGGTTGCATTATGCTGCCTTCAGGTACCCACCGAAGAAAATTCAACCAACAGGTAATTCCATCCCTTCTCATAATTAATCAACTCTAAAATCAAATTTCAGCTCACTTCGGCAAAAGACGAAGAAGAACCAGTGGTCCGTAGAAATAGATCAAGACGTCAAAACCGTTCTCCTACATCATCGAAATCTCCCAGAAGATCCAAGACATCCAAGTCGACGATCAAAAAACCAGTCGTCTCCGGAGTTGACCCGGCAACCAAATCATCCGGTACTAAAAACTCTACTCCGGTTAACTGCGGGACAAGAAGAGTAATACATGCAAACCTTCTAGGCAGTTTATCCTTCGGACCGTCTGGTGAGCTGAATTATGGCATGGAAAGTCCAGAAACGTCAAGACCGCCAGTAGATGCCAATATCGCCCAGGGCATTCCGGTTCAACGACCGGGAACAACCGTGACCGTCGTAGGTAAAAATGGAAACATTTTTGTCAACGGTGAAGTCAAATATTCGGGCGATGAAACTTTAAATGTTTGTCGCGAAGTCCATGTACAAATTCAAGACGGAAATTTCTACGTGAACAATAATCTAGTCATGAAAAAAGGTCGTTCCGATCACGATAGAGTTTTTCCATCGACGCGCAATTTAGATTACGATGAAGTAACTGACTTCACTTTGGAAATTCATTCGGACGGTACTTTGGATTACAAGGATAACAATAACGGCAACTTGAATATAAATTACTATACTTCAATGGATTTCATGAGCTCATTTTTGAATTGGAAATTATTTTAAAATCGAATAAAACTATAAAATACAATTTTTAAATGCAATATTTTACTCTTATTCGTTCTTATTCAAGAGGAGCTGGAATAATCCAGGCCTGTACAAAGGGAGGGTCTTCCTCCGGGCCCCCTGGGGCAAAAAAAATGTTGCCTCTTCACTGCAAGTGCCCCAAATGAAAAAATCTGGCTTAACCCACGCCGTATCGACGTTTGAAAATCTTTTTTTTACACACAGGTAAATTTTTCTCCCCAACCCGAATTTTCTCTGCACGGCCCTGGAATGATCATACATCAAAACATATTATTAATCTGGAGAAAAAACTCCAACTCACATGTTGGTAATTTCCAAATGATGAACGTTAAGATAAAAAACCTGTACTACCTCACGAAATGGCTAAGAAAGTCTTTACCAAGGTAAGGCAGATGTACTGATCTAAGAAACTTTTTTTACTAGGAAAAAAAATGGAAAAAAGTGGAACTGCGGAGCTTCAGAATGTTGAAAAATATCGATTTTGTCAATTCTTTTCAATTTTTGTACCCTTGCAATCCAAAATGTAAAAGGGTTTAAACTTGTTCTTGGGGTGCCTACTGGATTAATATGAATTTTCATAATCTTTTCTCGACTTTTTCATTATCTATTTCATAACATTTTGTTCTTTTTGTGAAAATCATGAACAATAACGTTGGAAACCCTTTGAAATATACACTAAAATTCATGACTTCTACATGACTTTCAAGATTTTGATAAATTTTTGTCAAATTTCATGATTTTTTCATAGGTACCCGGCGTGCAAAAAGATCAGACAAATTCTGCTCTTTTCTGTTTTTTTCAGCTCCTTTCTGTTCCTTTCTGACTTTCCGATGCGCGATGCACGCGCAACGGGGAGGGGAGGGGTCAAAAACGGTCGTTCAACACGTAACGGAGGTCCGAAGGAGCAGACAGTGAGAATTTATGCTCTTTTCTGTCCATTTTTCTGATTTTTTCTGCTCTTTTTGCACGCCGGGTGACTTTCATAACAGTAGTTAACAGCTCCAAATCTATTTGAATTTTTCTAAATTTTTTGGAACGATGAGAAGTAGGTACAAAAATTCACTAAAACCAGTTTTTCAAGTCAATCAAGCATTGTAAGTTACTCAAAATTTTCAACAAAAAAAAAACAGGACAAAAAATTAGAGAAAATTTCAGTTACCCCGGTAAACATTTTATTCGCAATTATTTCAATCAAATTCTCAAAATTTACTTTTTTGTCAGAATTTTATCAATCAGTTATGAAAAATCCATTGCAAGATGGAAAAAAAATTATGAAACAAAAAATGTTTCTTTTTTAATTCTCTACAACTTTCGTTTCAAACTTTTTTTCATATCTCCACTTTTTCGGATATTACTGACAACTGATTCAAAACTGCTGAACCGGTTTCAAAAAAACATATCACATTTTAAGTTCATCGGTGTGTAGACTTTATCAGTGGCGTCGGAAAGTGGGGTACAAGGGGTACATTGTACCCCCCAAATCCTGATGGGGGTACAAAGTATCATTTGTACCCCCCCCCCCCCCCCCCCAAATCACATCAAATAGGCATTTTCGAAGCATTAAAACGTGGAAAAATGCTTTTTTGGGCCTTTAAAAACTCAATTTTCTCAAAGCTTCACCCTCGCTTCGCTCGGGTATGAACAAAATAACAATTATATGGATTATTTGAGGCGACAGGACGAAAAAATGCTTCTTTTTTCCCCCTCCACAGAAAATCCTCCTGATATTCAAGTCTTGGTTCTCATTTTGTACCCTTCCAAAAAAAAAGCTTCCGACGCCACTAGACTTTATTTCAATAAAAAAAAGGACCCCATTTTTTGACCCAAACCGGTTTCTCAATTTGTGGACACTCTATATAATCAGGTCTCAATCGTACAAAAAAAGGCTTCCGCCCAAAATTCCTGTTAAAATTGATTTTATGATTGATTTTTGTTCTGGACAGTAAAACAAAAAAATTAAGCCCGTATGCCCTTTTTCCCGCCTCTCCCTTTCCCCAGGGTCCACCCTTGAACATTTCAAACGCGTGTATTGCCTTATCTATGGGTCGCAATGAAAAAATTCTCAAACAAAAGTTGTTCCTCAGCACCTAATGCACATTTTTATTTCTCATCAAAATCCATTTTGGAGCAACTCCTGCCCCCCCCCCCCCAATTTGAAAATAAAACAGTTTTCAGAAAACTTCAAAATCACGTTTTCTTCATTTTAAGCGAAAAGTTTCAGAGATACGGAAAAATTTGTAACCACAAAAAGTATTCAAAATTGAATTTTCTTTCCAATGAGCTTTACCACGACCATTTTCACCAACTTTTCCAGACAGGGTGGATCTCTCCCCCTCCCCCTCATCTCAAAAGTTGGACCCACGAAAAAAAAATTGAAAGATTTTTGTTCTTCGAAATTTAATGTATAATTTCATTTATTATCGGAATTCATTTTGGAGCAAATTTTGTTCGTGGGTCCAACTTTTGTGAAAACGAGGAAGGGGGAGAGGTCCACTCTGTCGGAAAAAGTAGATGAAAATAGTCGTGATAGAGCTCATTGGAAAGGAAATTCAATTCTGCATACTTTTTGTGATTACAAATTTTGTCGTATCTCCGAAACTTTTCGTTTAAAATGGAAAACCTGATTTTGATGTTTTCTCAAAAATATGTTTTGTTTCCAAATATGTAGAGCAGGAGTTGCTCCAAAATGGATTTTGATGAGAAATGAAAATGTACATTAGGTGCTGTGGAACAACTTTTGATTGGAAATTTTTTCATTACGACCCATAGATAAGGCGATACACACGTTTGAAATTTTTTTGGGGGGTGGACCCTGGGGAAAGGGGAAGGGGGTAAAAAGGGCATACGGGCTCAATTTCTTTGTATTGGTGTCCAGAACAAGAGTCAATCATAAAATCAATTTTAACAGGAATAGCGCGTGGATGTACGATTGAGACCTGACTAATAGGTCGGACTGAAAGTTTGATTATCGATCTTCAATGTCTTCGACGCCAGAATCGCATTGCCGTTTGAACCGTCTTGGTATCTCTTTTCAGTTCTGAGATATTGAGAAGTGTTTCAAGTGACCAAAACTTCTGTATATACTTATCAATCTTCTTATTCAAATTTAGGCAGGTCTACGTATTAAACTTCTAAAATATTTAGTGTTCGGTTGTAATGCTCAAACGTCATATAATTGTTTCAAATTTTTAACAATTCCCTCATAAATTAAAAAATTACCCTAAATAGCTAAAAATTTGGCATAAAGCTTGAAATACATAATTTGTTTTATGCCGATTTTTTTTTTTCAATAATAATAATGTACGTTGAGAAATTCAAAAAAAGAATAAATAAATTTCAATCAATTTCTGACTGAAAAAAATTGTCACAACTTTTCGCAAAACAGCAGTTTCGAAAATTTCATCAGCAAATGACTCAACAAAAGAAACAGCTGTTTAGCAATAATTTTAACAATCTGTCAAACACCCGCTTAGTCTTTATGAAAATAATTTTTGCGTTCACAAAGCATCTACTAAGAACTAAAAAATGGAAATTCTTGTCATTTTTATGTTTTTAACCATATTTCTTTAAAAAAAATTCCCAAAAAAGAACCCTCCAATTCAAAGAAGAGCAAAATGTTGAAAATTCTTTTTTTTTCATTGTAAAATTATAAAAATTCTTACCTCTCCTGGATTTGTTGCTATACTATAACAACGTAAGATTAAATTCTTGTTGATTTCTGTGATTTCCTGTTTTTCTTGCTAGTAGACTAGACACTTAGATTTATCATCAAATAGGTACCTACTACCTAGCTACCTACGCATAGTTTATCCACTCGTCAACTTGTTCGTTATTCGTTAGTAGAGAAAAACTCGGGGTAAATAGGTAAGTACCTAACTTCAAAACGTGTACGTCATACCCTTGGTTAAAACATTGATGCTTCGAAGAAGAGTAAATAAATCAACATCAATGTAACGAATTTCTAACGTAAATACCATGCCCTTGAAAATACCTATTGCATTTTTCGTTGAAACAGATAATTCATCACACACGAATCCACGGCGAAGTAGGTTTTTTGTAGGTATAGGCACTAGTAGGAGACGTAGGAGTATCTAAACCTATCAAGGCAAAAAAGTAAATTTTATCGAATTCTGTCTTCAAAAAGTCGTTTGTATTAAAAAAATGAACAAATTGATGGTGGTAGTTCTGTTGGCTGTTTTTTTCGAAGTAAGTCTTCCATTGAAGCAGAATCATGTTCCGAAGCAAATTCGTAAACGACGAACCATAACTCGAGAACTTCATTCCATCGAATTGTGAGTATCTGTTCTTTTCAATAATCAGCTCATTGCAAGGTTTCTTTTTTTCCCAGATCGTTTCTTCTGTAAATACAGTAAACAGTCAGAATGATCCTTCGAAGTCTCCAATCAACGCCAATTCAGCACCACGACGACAAACAGCTTCGCTTCAAAGACAACCAACGATTGCAAAACAACGCTCAAAACCTGGGTACGACATTGGTCTAATCCAACTACACCCTCGTAACTCTTTCATAGATAATCTATCTTCGCCGATACAAAAATTCATCGAATATATGATGGGTGGAATTTATGCTCTAAGTAATATGTTCAGCAGAGATCAGCAACACACCAAAGTCACCTCGACAGCTGTCAAGAAACCTGTCAAATCTGTTGTTGACAAACAACCCAATCGAGCCAAAATTCCGACCAAAAACAATCCGAGAACTACTCCAACAAACCAGGTAATACCAAAAATATAACCATTAATTCGAACCGAAATACTCAAGTCAGTTTATTTTTCAACAGGATGGTCAGCTAGGCACCAAAGGACATCCATCGACATCGAGGCCCCCGATGAAGGTCAACGTTGCTCCAGGCATACCAGTTCAAGAACCTAAAACAACCGTGACTGTTGAGGGCAAAAACGATAAAATTTACGTCAACGACGAACCCAAATATTCAGACGATAAAATTTTCATAAATCGTCGCGAAGTCCACGTACGAATTCGAGACGGAAATTTCTTGGTAAATGGTAATTTGGTCATGAAGAAAGGTCGTTCCGATTACGATAGAGTTTACCAGTCGACGTACAATTTAGATTTCGTGAGAACAACTCATTTCATAATGAAAATCTATTCGAACGGTATTTTGCATTATGGCGATAATAGTGGAGCCAGAGCGCAGGTATATTACTATATTCCGATAGAATTCTTGAATTCAATTTAGAGATGATTGTGATTCGAAATTTAAATACAAACGATACCATCTGACGTTCAATATTCAGTCATTTTTAATTTAAAGAATGGGCAAGTGAAAATTAGAAAAAGAGACGGGGAGGGACGAAGAGTGGTTTAGTTCTCATTCAGTTTAGTAAATTTTGTTGAAAATTTGAAAAATTTTCAACAAAAAGTTGACAAATTTTTTACTTCTATACTACTCCATATTTTTGGTCACGTTTCGTCTCTGATTAGAAAATAATCAATTCGAACATTTTTTTCGAAATAAGGCGTTTTTTGAGCTGAATTTTTTCGGACAGCCCCACTACCCAGCTCTAAATGCTAAAAAGTCATGTCCTGAATTTTGACGAAAATTGGCGAGGTAGTTCATTTGGAGTGATAGACCTTCCCAAGAAATTTAAGCCCTCCAGTTCAAGAGAAATGGAGCTGGAGGACAAATAGATTCGAACATTTCATAAGTCTCTTGAGAAAAAACTGAAATGATAATACGTCGTATTGATGTCAAATTTCATGAGGAATCCGAAAAAGATTAGTTTAAGGGTCGTGTCATGCCCTCAAGTGCTTCAAACAGAACCTCAACTTCCAAAAATATAAAAAATTTGATTTCTTTTTTCCAAAATTTCCACATTTTCAAGGTCAGGGCCCTAATTGGGGCACCTGAGATTCTCAATTAAAGAACAAAAATCAGTGTTATTTCTAGATTTTTGGACTTTTAGGTAATTAAGGTCATAAGATGGCCCTCAAACTAACTTTTTGAGATAAAAATAATAAAAAACATGATTGGGGCAGACTTCCCACACAAAATTTGGAAAAAAAAGTAACTTTAGGGACTTCTGATAGTCGAAAAAGTAACCAAAAAAGTTCAAAAAAGTAACCTTTTTTTTTTTCAATTCTTTATTTAGCCCAGAAAATGTAAAAAAAATGTAAAAAATATTTATTTGTGTACGTAATACATATACCTAGTATTATAAGGAACACCGAAACTATTTATTCTCATAATGAGCATAACCAAAATCAAAAAAAAAAAAACAAAAAAACTAAAGGGTATAGCCGGATAAGGGGTGGTTTTGGCCCCAACCCCGATTTTTGATCTAATGCTCCCAGATTGTGTACCTTGATGAAAAAAAATCTGGAAAAAATTTTGGCCCCCAACCCCTCCCTTTCGGAGCTATGGCCGTTTTATTGCGCCATTTTCAAGAATTTTTAATTCCAATGGAAGTGAATGAAATTTTCTGTTCTCTGGCACAAAGTTACATCTTGTAAATGTCTATTAAAGATAATTTTTTCATCAATTTTGGTGCACTCCTTCATGAGGTTTTGTCCATTTGAAATTTTCAACTGTAAAAAAGACCTTAAAAGCGAAGTTCGACTAATTTTTGAAAATATCCTAAAAACGTGTTTTTTGATGTAGATTCACGTCACGTATTCATTTTTAGCGATGGGTCGAAAATTGCGAAAAACCGTAAAAAAATGTTGTTATTTTAGCAGATTTTTCAAATTTTGAGCGTTCTATATGGAAAGAAATGGCCAAATGAAAAAACTAATGTCGGATTCGTGTTAAGCAGGTCAAAATACCCCGATAAACACCCTTTTCGCGATCATTTTACTTTAAATGTCGAAATTCACTTTTTTTATTGATTTTTCATGACAATAAAATTAAATTTCGAGATTTAAAGTAAAACGATCGCGAAAAGGATGTTTATCGGGGTATTTTGACCTGCTGAACACGAATACGGGATTGGTTTTTTCATTTGATCATTTCTCTCCGTATTAAATGCTCAAAATTTGAAAAAATCTCCCAAAATAACATTTTTACGGGTTTTCGCAATTTTCGGCCCTTGCACCACCTCAATCATACCAAGAGGGTTCGAAATACTAAAATGCCACTGGTGTACGAGATTTTTTTCTACTTTTTTTTTATCCAAAAAATACCAAAAATTAATTTTTTGGTGAAATTTTTGAAAAAAAGTAACTTTTTTGGGAGAAAAGTAACAAATAGTAACTTTTGAGTGCAAAAAGTAACAAATAGATCCAAAGCGCATGGCTCCTCAGTGATACTGACAGGAAACTGAAAGATTAAGAATCTCATTTTCAGAGGAAAATGAACTACCCTTAGAAAGCGGAACGAACCTGAAATAAATTCAAAATGTTGATTCACGACACGCCCACCCTGATGATCTCCCGCAAACTTTTTCATATCATCGAAACGAGTTTTGAAATTTTTAAACGCCCATAAGAATAAAAATCATAAATATGGAAAAAATGTGATAGGTGGGTGCTTAAACGTGGTCCACCCTTCCAAATTTTTTCAAATTTTTGAAGCTGACGTATGTAGGTAAGTACGGAACTTTTCAAAAACCAGTCTTTAGTTCAATAAGACATCATAGGACTCAAAATTTTCAAAAAAAAAGTAACATAGGCGTAAAAATAGATGTGACGTGACCAGTGTAAAATTCAAAAATTTGGCCAAATTACAAATAAAAATTGATTTCTTTGAATTCGACGACATTACTCTTTTTTTCATCACGATTGAATCAAATTACCGGTAAGTACAAGTATAATTTCTTTATTAATCTCATAATCGATAAAATTATAAATGCGCATTCATAATCGAACCTCGATTATCGGTATATAAAACCTGGCCATTTTTCATCACTCGAATTTCGAATTTCGTAATTCCATTGTCATTCATGGTTGACTCTCCGAAAATTATTGGCGAAGAAATTTTCCTCTTTAGTATCAAATTATTGTTGATATAAATGCAACCGGCAGAAATACTCAGACGCATCACACCTTTCTTAAAATCTTTGTCATTTTTTACAACTTTTCCATCAATTTTTATTACGCCTTTTTCTCCTTTTATGATCGTTGTATTTGGATCCGTGTCGTCGTTATCTGAAGTGATCGCCTTATCCTTGACTTTTGCAGATTCAACAAGGCTGCTTTTACTTGTAGATTTTCCTGACGGCGACTTTAATACGACTCGTCGTTTTACTCTGCCTGGTTTTTTATCAGAAGCACCCGACGATAATTCCAGCTAAAAATAGGTGAAAATATATTTTAAGCAAAAATAACCCTCGATTCCAGGGAATTTATTTTCATAAAAATTATAATATTATGGAAATGTATTATTTACTTGGATGCACAACATCGCCACAAATATTAAAATGAGTGTTTTGGTGTTCATGGTATTTGATTGAAACAGGTATCGATTGAAGAGTAGGTATGCAGACTTGGAGGTCTTGCGTCTTGCTCAGAACTTTTTTCACCCACGAATGAGAGTAAAATGTCTAAAATTCGTGAAATTAATGAACGTATGCGTCGCACTTATTCGAATTTCAGATGAAAAATTAGTCATAATTTTTTCGAAGAAAATTCACATTCAATTTTCAACACCTTTCGGAACACTTGCTCGTTAAGAGAACGTTTAAGGTAAAAAAAATTACTTAATTTGGTAGATGCAATATTTCCTTCAAAAATTCTGCATAAAAACAGTGGCCTACCAATTCAACAACCTAAGAAAACCGTAACCGTAGAAGGAAAAAACGGTAAAATTTACGATTTTCAGTATAATAATGGAGTCAAAGTGTACCATATGCATATCGCTATTTTCCGAAAGAATTCTTTAAATTTACTGAAGAGATGGCTGTAATTTGAAGTTTAAACATTTAACGATACCACCAGACTCGTAATATTCATCCACTTTTAATTTAAAGAATGAATAAGTGAAAATTAGAGGCAGTGACAGGGTGGGACGCGGGACGGAAGCTGGTTCACCTCTCACTCAGTTTGGTTAATTTTGTTGAAAATCCAAAAAAAAAGGGTACCGGCGGTTAAGATAGGCGAATCTGCCCCCAAGCTGAAATTCGAAACTAACCGATGGAAGTTAGTTCTTATGGTCTGAAAACCTTGTGGAAAAATTGTTGGCCCCCTACCCCTCCCCTGTCCTTAGTTATGGGCCAAAACGTTCTTTTTTTCAGCCTTTTCATTAAGAATTTTTATTTTCGCGAGTTTTCAACCAAATTTTTTCAAACTTGCGTGGGTGGTACACTATACTGAGGGGTATTAGGTGGTGGCTGGAAAAAATTTTTCGATGATTTCTTCTAGCTGAAACTCGTGTTTGAAAACTTCAAATCGAGTTTTCCACATGATGGTTCAGAGGTGCAATTCTGAAAACAATATATATCATGTACCTAGTCCCTATGTACAACGTAATATTTTTTTCAGAATTTTCCACGTGGTAGAACATCTTGAAAAATGCGAAAAACCATTTTTCCACACCGTTTTTCACTCATAAAGTGGTCATTTTTGGTCGAAATTGTTTTTGTGTAATTATACCCCAAAATACGTATTTATACGTCATTTTTCCGATTTTCACTTCAGTTCATTCCGTTTTGGCGATTTTTGTGATTTTAAGTACAAATAAGTACAGCAGAAGGCTCAAAATTGAACATGTCACTTTCTTTTGTATGCGAAAAAATTTGCAACAGATTCGTGTTCAGCAGCTCAACCCCTCCCCCCTCCTTGAGCTCGTTAAAAAGATTTATCATCTTGAAAATGTCAGAAACAATTTTTTACCTTTTAACTATGTTATTTTTAAAAATTTTCGTTAAAATAAATCAGTCAAATTTGATGAAGATTCATACCTTTTCGAATTAGGTATTGAAATAAATTTCACAAAATTAATTATTGCTCACTGATACTTCAGTCAAAAATCACCTACTTATTTCTCATTCAATTCTCGCTTTGTCAGAAACGCAAATTTTCACCAAATTTGATTGATTCAGATTTAGAAAATTGATTGCGTGTTCTAAAAATCCCGCAATTTGTCAGTTTTTCTTCGCTCAAATTTGTATTTTACTCTCCCATTTCTGACTCGGTGAAATTTATCAAAAATCACTGGAAAACAGTTAGAATTGCAGCACAGTAATAAATCAGGAGAAAAAATTCACTGAAAGCGAACCAGTGAAAGAATACCACTGGAAATCAGTGAAAATTCAGTAAAAACTGAAAATATTATTTACGAAATTCTTCAAAAAATCAGTCAATTTTTTTGGAAAATTAGTAAAATCTTATGAAAAATCCGGAAAAATTCATGAAAATCGGTAATTTTTCTTGAGCTGCAATTGTGACTGTTCATCAGTGATTTTTCACTGATTCAGAATGAATTAAACCCCTGTTTTTGAAGAGTGTTTGTATGTATCTCAGTTTCAAAAAATGTAGAAAAATTCGAATGATGTAGAACATTTATTTTCCTCGATAAATTGCGATTCTTCAAGTTTTAATTTCCTCTATCTAGTTCAGTGGCAGATTGCATTTTCTTGGACATAAACTGCAAAAGGTGATGGAGCCGTGAAATTTGGTATGGTGAACAAGGACATCATAACGAATTTTTAGAGCCTGGGAGGCCATCGCCAAACCTCATAGGAGCGGAAGGGAGGGGGTTTGAAGAGGTTTTCTCCTCTCCATTTTTCTAAATTGGACTTTCGATCCTTTTTTGGTGTCATTTCTATACGATTGAATCCCGCTGAGTTCAAAAATGTCATTACTTTCAAAATCCGAATGAGAGAAGTGCCTCAAATTTGAGATTTCTCAACTCGTGTTTTCGCTTTTGCTCTCAAAACTGCCTAAAAATCACATTTTTTTCAACTTTGCACAACCTGCCGACCTTCCAACCAAATTTTTATTAGGATTTTCGAAATCTACGGGTAGATTATCATATATATATTGACCTTTTCAGCTTTCGATACCCCTACTCTGAGTGAACAGAGGGGTCTAAAGGTGCTGAAATTGGACCAATTTTTCACATTTTTGGGTGAAAATCACAATTATTTAATTATATACGAGATAATGTTTATGGGTCGAAGTTTTTTATGCGATGACTGAGTAGTACAGGTCCAACAGAATAAATACAGGCCTAGAGGTACCTCGCATACCCTTCTGGAAGAGTAAGGGGGGTCATTTTTGACTAATGTTTTGTCTATAATTTTGATTACTTTGAAAGATTGAATAATTTGTTGATTCAGAGGCGTAGTCAGGACATATTTTCAGGAGACGGATGATAAATTCTCTCAATCAGACATCGTAAGACTCAAAAATTTCAAAAAAAGGTAACTTGAGAAACTTTGAAAAAAATGAATGAGACGGATTCTTCCTATTAAATTGAAATCACTCAATAAAAATTTAAAAACTCTATTACACAAAATGAAAAAATTAATTACCTACCATTGTAATAATTAGACCTAGAGAATTCGTCGATATTAGAAAATTACTCGTCCAAAAATTCAAAAAAAAATTGACCAAAATCCAAAATACAGAACAATGTATTTCTTCTTTTCTTCATCACAATCGAATCAAATCATCGATAAGTACAAGTGCAATTCCTTTATTAATCTCATAATCGATAAAATTACAAATGTGCATCCATAATCGAATCTCCAAGATTCATAATAAGCTGACCATTTTTCATCACTTTAATTTCGAATTCCTCAATTCCATCTTCATTAAAGTTTATTCTTCCAACATTGTTTGACGAAAGATGACTTTTCTTCAGTATCAAATTATCGTTGATATAAATACCACCGCCAAAAATACTCACGCGTACCACACCTTTCTTAAAATCTTTGTCATTCTTTACAACTTTTCCATCAATTTTTATTACGCCTTTTTCTCCTTTTATGATCGTTGTATTCGTATCCGTGTCGTCGTTATCCGAAGTGATCACTTTACCCTTGACTTTGGCAGATTCAGCAAGACAGCTTTTACTTGTGGATTTTCCCGAGGGCGACTTTGATACGACTCGTCGTCTTACTCTGCCTGGTTTTCTATCAGAAGCCCCCGACGATAATTCGAACTAAAATAGGTGAAAATATAGTTTAGAAAAAAATTAGGCTTGATTCCAGGGAATTTATTTTCATAAAAAATTGTAATAGGTATTATGGAAATGTATTATTTACTTGGATGTACATAATCGCCACAAATATTAAAATGATCGTTTTAGTGTTCATGGTATTTGATTGAAGCAGGTGAATAGGTATTCAGACTTGAAGGTCTTGTTCAGCACAATTTTTCACCAACGAATGAGAATTAAATTTCAAACCCTCGTGAAAGTGATTTACTTATTTATACTTCGGTATGTAAATGCTACGTTAGTTTTCTCATAATAATGACAAACTTTTCACACATATTTCAAGGCAACGTATCGTTTCCTTCGCTCATTTATGACAGTTCGTTAATTGGATGGAAAAAATACAAATGGTTCGTTAGTTTTCTCAAAATAATAATTAACAGATACCTCGTCCGCAGCAATACTTCATATTAGGGCAGATATAATGAACAAATGTTCAAAAAATTGACTTTTAATTTCGAAAAATTAATCATAACTAAATACTTGACTCATAACGAAGAAAATTTACATTCATTATGGAAGGATTTTCGGAACACTTGTTCGTTAAGAACGAAAATTGTTAAAATGCTAAATTCATTTACAAAATTCAATATTTTCTTCAAAAATCCTTTATATAAAAGCAGCAGTATCATTCGAACGAGCAATTTTACAATTCAACTCGTTCAGATTATTTTATTTCAAGAGAAACTCAAGTTCTCCTGCTGTGAATTTCTTTCAAAGAAAACCATGAATTTTAAAATTTTAATCATCGGTCTGGTAGCATTATGCTGCCTTCAGGTACCCGGCGTGCAAAATGAGCAGACAAATTCTACCCATTTTTGCTGAGATTTTCTGCCACTTTCTGTCATTTTCTGCCCTTTTCTGCCACGCACTTTGTCTGCGACTTTTGCACACAGGGTATCCATCGAAGAAAATTCAACCAACAAGTAATCTTATCCCTCCTCATAATTAATCGACTCTAAAATCAAATTTCAGCTCGCTCTGGCAAGAGACGAAGACGAACCAGAACTGCGTAGAAATAGACCAAGAGGACCAACAGGGCCAACAGGGCCAACAGAGCCAAGAGGGCCAAGACGTCTAAATCGTTCTCCTACATCATCGAAATCCCTCAAGAGATCCACAACCAGAAAACTCACAGGCTCCAATGCTGATTCATCAAATGCGAATATCGCCGAAGAAATACTGACTCAACCAGCAAACCGAAGTGTGCTCATCGAAGGAAAAGATGGAGGTATTTTTGTCGATAAAAAGAAAAAATACCGTTTTCGCGATGAGGTCGAAATTAAAATTCAAGATGGAAATTTCTACGTGAACGATAATTTGGTATTGAAAAAACCTCTCTCAACAAACGGATTTGTTGTTTACTCGACGCTTAATTTTAATTACCAAGGAATATCCAGTTTTACGTTGGAAATCAATCCCGAAGGTTTCTTGCATTATAAGGATAGCACAGGTGAAGATTTCACTGACAATTATTTCACTCGTATGTTTCGTTGATCGCAGTTAATGTTGTGAGATCATTGGACTTGTAATAAATGAACTATCCTTGCATTTTATTTTTTAATTATTACTTACCCACGTTAATAAGGATGTTGATTTCAAGAACGCTGAACATCACATTTTTCAAAAAAAACAAAAAAAAAAAAAACTTTAAAATTATAAAACCACCAAAAAATTGATTTGGTAGATTATTATATTATTCATATTTTACTCGTTCATCATCATAAATTTATTTCATGGAAAGAATTCTTCTGCAATTAGAATACGAAAGATTTTCTAATTAACCTGAAATCAAAATCAGTGTTCACAATATTTCAAAAATGATTTTCCCTGACTTTTCCAGGTTTTCCAGACTAATTTTTTCCAAGTTTTCCGACCTTTTACACATGATATTTATGAAATATGGAGGATGCAGGGAGGGGAGTTTAAATTAAATTGGTGTGATAATGGTCAAAGGCATCTACGATGAAATTTTTAAGTTGTCTCACAGAATTGTAAAACTATGAAGTGGGTAGAACTTCCAGATGACTGAATTTCTATTTTAGAAAATATGGCATTTTGAAATGAAAAAAGATTTTAAAGAAAACGTGAAATTATTTATGTCTAATTTTTTGGGTTTTTATAAAGTTTTATCAGTAATATAATTATTTTTTCACGACTTTCATGATCGTAGACACCCCGATTATGCACCTGCCAGAATTTTTCCAGATTTTCTAGAGCGATGGCAAATGTGAAAAATTTATCAAAAACAACTTTTCAAGTCAATCAGGCAACGTGCTGGCTCTTAAATACCTTAAGTGGTGTATATTCCTAGAAAAAAAAATTCACAAAATTTTGGACTTCTATCCCCCCTTCCTGTCGGAATTATGGCCATTTTATTGGATTATTTTCAAGAATTTTTAATTTCAACACAAGTGGAGGAAATTTTTTGTTTTTTGGCACAAAGTTACAGATAATTTTTTCAACAATTTTGGTACACTTGTTTTTTCGGCTATTTGAAGTTTTCAATCGCAAAAAAAAACCACATAAGCGAAGAGCAACCACCCTTGAAAAATTACTAAAATATACGTTTTTTTATGTAGAATTTCGCTGTGTACTTAGTTTTGGTCATTTATTTGAACTAAGGGCCGAAAATTGCGAAACCCCGTACAGAAATGTTGTCATTTTAGCAGATTTTTAAAATTTTGAGCGTTTTATGCAGAAGAAATGACTAAGTGAAAAAAACAATCTCATATTCGGGTTCAGAAGGTCAAAATACTCCGATAAACACCCTTTTCGCGATAGTTTTGCTTAAAGTTTCGAAATTAACTTTTTTCGCCATGAAAAATCAGTGAAAATAGGGATAACCGAAAAAACGTGAAGAAGTGTACCTACCAAAATTGTTGAAAAAATTATCATAAATACACCGCTACGAGATGTAACTTTGTGCCAAAGAACAAAAAATTTCCTTCACTCTTCTGTTTAAATTGAAAATTCTTGAAAATAATGCAATGAAATGGCCATAACTCCGATTGGGGGGGGGGGGTCAAAATTTTGTGAACATTTTTTTCCAGTCAATATACACCACTTGAGGTGTTTAGGAGCCCAAACGCGTCTGGGGCCAAATTCACCCCTTATCCGGCCATATCCTTTACATTAGAGTTTTTCAGTTTGGGTATTTTTCTCTTCAATTCCGGTAAAAATTGATGAAAAAAAGGAAAAAGTTTTCATAAAGTTTTCGAGAAGCCATCGCTCCAAAAAATCTGAAAAAATCAGGCACGTGAAGGTGCAGAATACATCCAAACACACGTCACTTTTTTTGATTTTTTACGTTCATAATTGTCATTTTTATCGATGTTTGAAGATTACCTATGGCTCGTTTAAAGGTCATTATTAAGGCGAAAATGTTCCTTTGATTGATTGTACACCTGATGAAAAAAAAATTGGGCACGTTTTGCTTTAGAGCAAAAGATTTTTAACCATAGATGTGTTTTAAAGAAGACTTAATCATAGTAAAATGTCAGATATTCAAATTTTTTAAATTAGTTGACGTTTTTTTTGGAATATCACCTTTGTTTTATATCTTTTTTCTAGTTTTCAAGATGATTAAAAATAAAAGTTGACAAAATGTTGAAAAGTTATAAAAATTTCAAATTTTTTGTCATCATTTTTTAATCGTTGAAGTTGCTTAACAGCAAAGTTATAAAAATTTCAAATTTTTTGTCATCATTTTTTAATCATTGAAGTTGCTTAACAGCAATATAATCGATAAAATTACCAGTGTGTATTCATAATCGCACCTCGATTATCGGTATATACAATCTTGTCACTTTCCTTCACTCGAATTTCGAATTCCTTAATATCATAGTCATTCATGGTTGATTTTCCGTCATCGTGCGGCGAAGAAGTGTCCTTCTTTAGTATCAAATTATGGTTGATATAAATGCCACCGTTAAAAATTTCCATAAGCAACAAGCCTTTCTTAAAATCTTCATCATTTTCAATAGCTTTTCCATTAATTGTAATTACGCCGTTTTCTCCTTTTATGATCGTTGTAATCGGATCCGTGCCGTCGTTATCCGAAGTGATCGCCTTATCCTTGACATTGGCAGGATCTGCGATGCTGTTTTTGGATTTTCCTGAGGGCGACTTTGAGACGACTCGTCGTCTTCCCGTGCCGGTTATTTTATCAGAAGCACCAGACGATAACTCGCACTAAAATTGGTGAAAAAATATATTGAAGAAAAAAATAACGCTCGATTCGAAGTAATATCTTTTCATAAAAAAATAAGTATAATACAGGGCTGGTAAGTCAGCCGTTGAGCCGATGATTTTTTCAGAAATAAGCCTAAGCTTTATTTTTAAAATTTCAAGTTTCAAGTTTAAGTTTTTTTTTTGGGCTTAAAACTTAAATTTTTTGCTCCGCCTTTCCATTTTCATTACATTTTTTCAATTTTTTTTTCAAATTCAAATTTTTTTCAGCCCTGCAATTATTATTGAAACATTTTTCTACATTCTTGGAGTTTTTTCAATCTAAAATTTCCTTAGATATTTTATCAACTTGTTTTCCAATCGCTTTTCAACTCAAAATTTTTTCCAGTTTACAATAATTTGTTAATATTTTTTTAAAATCTGGATTCTTTTCACATATTTATCATTTTTTCATTTTCCAAAAAAATTTCAATAAACGAGAAACAATTTCATGATGTGACTAGGGCAGGTGTGCAACAGGAGAAATTATTTTGGATAATACTTTTGAATTCCAGAATTCAGAGTATGAGAAAATATTACGATTGGATACAAAAATTGAGTTGGGAAAATGTTTAAAAGAAGTTGAAAACTTTGAAGTTTTGGTTTGAAAAAAATTTGAGAAAAAAATCGGTGTTGAAAAAATTTTAAGATAAGAAATCGAGTTTGAAAAAGTTTCAGAATTCAGAAGCAATTTTGGGTTTAAAAATATTTTAGAGAAAAATTTGGGTTGAAAACATTTCGAGAAGAAAATTTAGCAGCTTGAAAAAATTTAGAGAAAAAATCTTGAATTTCTTTTTTTTTATTCGTTTTTAATTCAAATACAATCAATTTTCTGATCACAGAAAAAAAAGTGAAAAATCGATCTCGTTTCGAACTTCCTTCAACGCAACCTCCCCACCCCCTCAACGAGAAAAATTTTAAAAAATGGATTTAAGCTTTAAGCTGTAAGCCAATGATTTTTGAACCTTCAGCTTTAAGTTTAAGTTTAAGATTTAAAGAATTTGGCTTTCAGCTTTAAGCGTAAGTTTAAGTTAAATTTTTAAAAATTCATTTTAGGTTTTAAGCATATTAAGTTTAAGTTTTATTGATTGGTTTACGAGCCCTGGTATAATATTATGGAAATGAATTAAGTATTTACTTGAATGCACATTATCGCCACAAACAGTAGAATGATCGTTTTAGTATTCATGGTAGGTATTGATAATAACGAATAGGTATACCGATTTGGAGGTTTTATTCAGCACAACTTTTCACAAACGAATGAGGATAAAATTTCAATTCCCTTATTTATACATCAAATGCTTCGTTAGTTTTCTCCGAATAATGCCTAATTTCTCGCACATATTCCAAGAAAATGTATCGTTTCCTTCGCTAATTTACGACAGTTCGTTAATTGCATATAAAATAATACGAATGGTTCGTTAGTTGTCTCAAGAAAATAATTAAAAGAGACCTTGCCCGCATTAATACTTTATATTGAGGCAGATATAACGAACAAATGTTCAAGAAATTGACTTTCAATTTCGAAAAATTAGTCATAACTACTTAATTTTTCAACTTACCTATAACGAAGAAAACTCACGCTCATTATCGGAGGATTTTCGAAACACTTGTTCGTTAAGAAAGAAAATTTTCGAAATGCTGAATTCATTTGCAAAATTCAATATTTTCTTCAGAAATCCTTCATTTAAAAACAGAAATTCTATTCGAACGAGCACTTTTTACAATTCAACTCGTTCGAATTATAATTTCAAGAGAAACTCAAGTTGTCAGACTGTACATTTTTTTCAAAGAAACCCATGAATTGTAAAATTTTAATTATGGGTCTGGTTGGAATGAGCCTGGATATAAAAACCACCCTAAAGGATCAAAAATTGGTTTTTGGGTCAAGGTTCCTTTTTTATTCTACTCCTGATGAAATGCCCAAAATCGGTGTCAAATTTCAAAAAACAATTTTTGACCCCTAGGATGGTTTCTATATCTGGGCTTACAAATGCTGCCTTCAGGTACTCACCGAAGAAAATCCAGCCAAAAGGTAACCGTATTCCTTCTCATAATTAATCGACTCTGAAATAAAATTTCAGCTCGCTTCGGCCAGAAACCAAGGCGAACCAGAGCTGTCCACAACCAAAAACCTCACAGAGTTGGAAATCAATTCATCAAAAATACGAATTTGGTAAAAATCAAAAAGCTTTAATTTCGAGATCTGCAATTTTTCAACCAGCTTACAAAGGGCAAAAAATGTAACCAATTTCAAAGTCAATTGAGCACAGAGCAGAGAAACTCGAATCGCATATTTTAATGGGTGACCGTGTTTTTTTAACGACAAAACTTCGAGGTTTCCTAATTCCTAGTTTCGTTCTTCTCGGAGCAAGAAGGAGAGAAGGCTTGAAAAGTTTTTGGAACGTCTCATGCTCAAAGTAAACTATTACATCAATTTTTATCAAAATTCAGAATCTGTTTTTTTTTCGTCCACCAAATTCATATTTTCTACATTCAAAGAACTGGATAGTATTTTTTATCAATTTTCCAATTTTAAACTTTTTTCCCCGCAAACATAAAAAATTTTAAAAATGTAACCTCATAGTGGGCATAGTATTGCTGCCCAAAAATACGTTATGCTGGTTCAAAATTTGATAAATTTTCCAGCCTTATTCATTTTTTTTACAGACATTTTTTTAAATGTGAGTTGAAAAATAAACTATCGAAATATCGCCCCATTTGGATCAAAATTTGTAATAATTTATCTCAAAAATTTATTTTAGTACCACAAAATTGTAAAAAAAAACATTTGTTCAGAATAATTTATGAGAATTAATGAATGTTTGTCAAGATTTCCAAAAATGCTGACGTTTGAAATGAGATTTTCACAAACTTCGACATTTTGAATGGAAATTGATTCTGATCAAAATTTTGAACGCTTGGAATCGAATCAAATTACCGAATGAAAGGATGCTATAGAAGAAGCATTCCCATATTTTAGTTTTTCACAGGGGGTTTTCAACAATTTTCTCCATGGGAGTAAATGACTGTTCCAGGGAGGCATTACCCCCTTCACCCCCGTAGTATACGAGCCTGATTCAAAATTATAAAACGGCCGATAAAATTGATTTGGTAGATTGGTAAATTCATATTTTACTCGTTCATCACCAAAAATTCATTTCATAAAAATCAAATCATATGGAAAATTGATAGAAAATTTTTTGAATATAGTCGATATTTTAATAAACTCAGGTATTCGTGAAATTTGCAGAATAGAAATATGAAAGATTTTCCAATTTAACTGAAATGTAAAATTATAAAAAAAAGTGACTTTTACATGCCCGAATTTCCCTTTTATTAAGTATGACCTTCTTTTGAAATGAAAATTTTTTTTAAATAGGGGATGAAATTATTTATGCCTATTTTTAGGATTTAATATAAATTTTTGTCAAATTTAATTACTTTCTCATGACGTTCATGGCCGTAGACGCCTCGGGAATTTTTCAGATTTCTTAGAGCGATCACAAATGCAAAGATTCATCAAAAACAGCCTTTCAAGTCAATTAGGCAGCGTGTTTGAAATTTTCAAAAAAATTAAAAAATTCTTGCACTTTAATTTATTTTTTATTCTCGACCATTTTCACCAATTTTTCAAAATTTACATTAAAGTTTTTCAGTTTGGATATTTTTCTCTTAAATTCTGATAAAAACTGATGAAAAAAAAGTTCTCGAAATATTTTCGAGAAGCCATCGCTCTAAAAAATCTGAAATAAAATCAGGCAGGTGCAGGTGCAGAATGCATCCAAGTCACATATAAGTAACTTATTTCGATTTTTTACGCTCATAAATGTCGTTTTTGTGGACGTTTGAAGATTATAAAGCCCGTTTCGAAGTCATTTTTAAGGCGAAAATGTTTCTTAATTGTTGCACAGTTGATGAAAAAAAATTGCACAAGTTTTGCTTTAGAGCAAAAGCTTTTTGATTTTTCATTAAAATGTTCTATATGCGATTTTTTCAAGTTGATAGACTCTTTTGGGGAATATCAGCTTTGTTTTATTTCTCTTTCTACCTTCCAAAATTGCTAAAAAAAAATTGACAAAATTTTGCCAACTTAATGTTAAATTTTTTGTCATCATTTTTCAATCATTGAATTTTTAAAATTGTATTGTATTGATTTATTTATAGAGTTCTACCTAAACCAGTAATTTGAAATTAGAAAAAAAAAATTAATCCAAATATCAGTCATCAATAATTGCAAAAAAAACTAATAATTAGCTGGCACTTAAATAAATTCTTCATCATTTTGACATTTTGTTGGTATTATTGCACTTCATTTCAGTGACATTTTGACATTTTGTCAAACTTACGAAAAAAAAATTTCAATACATGAACCTTTATTAATCTCATGATAGATAAAATTACAAATGCGCAGTTATAATAGAATTTCCAAGATCATTATCGGTGTACAAAATCTGACCATTTTTCATCACTCGAATTTCGAATTCCGTAATTCCATCGGCATTAATGTTCGTTGCTCCAAAATTGTTTGGCGAAGAAGGTTTCCTCTTTAGTATCAAATTATCGTTGACATAAATGCAACCCCGATAGACACTCGTGCGTACCACTCCGTTCTTAAAATCTTCGTCATTTTTTTCAACAATTTTTCCATCAACTTTAATCACGCCTTTTTCACCTTTTATAATCGTTGTACTCGTACTCTTGGCTGTAGCTGGTCTAATGAAGCTGCTTTTGTTATTGGATTGTCCCCAGGGCGACTTTGAGGCGACTCGTCGTCTTACTCTGTTGGTATTTTTACCAGAAGCACATGAAGATAATTCGCACTAAAATACCATAGGTGAAAATTAATTTTTAAAAAAAAGACGCTTGATTCGAGGTCATCTATTTTCATAAAAAAAAAGCATATCAAGTATTATGGAAATGTAGGTATGATCAGGTTTATTTGAACCCTCAAAATTCTGAAAAAAAAAAATGAAATTCAGAAATTTTCATCAGTCATCTGGGCAATTTTCAGATATTGTTGGCCACTTTAGCAAAAAAAAAGGTGAAATGATTGATCTGAGTCGCACCAGTCGCACACGTACACAAAAAACTGCCAACAATAATTGAAAATCGGCTAAATGACTTCTGAAAATTTCTGAATTTCGTATTTTTTTTCTTCAGAATTTGGAGCGTCCAAACAACCCGTAGATTTACTTGGATGCACATCATCGCCACAAATAGTAAAATGATTGTTTTTGTCTTCATGGTATTTGATTGAAAATGAAGAGTCTTATTCACCTGTAGGTACTAGGTATTCACCACAACTTATCACCAATGAATGGAATAAAATTTCGAATACTCGCGAAAGTAGTGAACTTATTTATAGTAATATTTACTAAAAATGAAAAATACACGAATGCTTCGTTAGTTCTATTTCATAGGTAATGAACAAGTGTTCGAAAATCATATATTTTTAACTTGTAACTGGATAGAAAAAAATTTCCAACACATTTGCAATCTTTCGCAGTTAGAAGGGAACCTACTTGATATGTATTCAATGGAATGGAACGAAATTTTAAAATTTCATGTGCAATCGAAAATTCTACAATTTTTTTTGATCAACAGTGAAATTCTACAATTTTTTTTTGATCAACAGTGAAATTCAACAATAATTTTAAATTAGGTATCTTGAAATTTTAAGGAAGAATAATTTTTCAAAATAAATTTAGGTAGGCAGCTGCAGTAGATATTTTCGTAATGAGAGGTATTATATTTTCCCAACCACTAATTTGTACTTCATGGAACTACGGCTTGAAAAAATTTGGTTATATTTTTTACATCAAAGGGAATATTGAGAACATCTGGACGGAGGAGTTTTCGCGAAAAAAATCCTATCAAGTTTTGAAAATATTTGATGAAAAATTTTTACAAAAAACAATTTGCTTGAAAAAATTTTGTGATTTTTTTTACACTAATATGGAATATGAGAGAAAATATTCCAATGGTGACCAATTTTAGGACTGTAGGTCAGTCAGAAATTTTTAAGCTTAGAAACGAGCTTTAAAAAAACCCAAAAGTCAGGCATAAAAGAACCGAGTACCTATGCGAATATTTTTCTACGTAAAAAAAGAGCATATGGGTCGCACATATTCGAATTTTAATTTCGAGAAATGAATCATCATTTTTTACAAAGAAAATCCACATTTAATATCGAACACCTTTCGGAACACTTGTTCATTAAGAAAATGTTAGGTAAAAAAAATACTTCATTTGGTAAATTCGACATTTCCTTTGAAAATTCTGTATAAAAACAGAAATTTCATGTCAACGAAAAGCTTTCCAACTCTTTCTGAATATTCCTCCAAAAAAGATAAAACCCGTGCTAAAATTATTTTTCGAAGAAAACCATGAATTGTAGATTTATAATCGTCGGGCTAATCGCTGTGTGCTGTTTTCAAGTGAGTACTCGTCGAAAAAAAAAACTCAGCTCACAAATAATCTTCAATAATTTCGCTTGTAATTAATCGAATATCAAATTTCAGTTTTTATTGGGGAGGGGGTCCATTCCAAGTGGTGGGGGAATTTAATTTTTCTTATATCCTACTAAATAACCTTGGTCTATCGGTGCTCTGCCAAAAGACCTATGAACACCAACAGACCAAGGGGAGGCTATTATTTATTATTATATTTATTATGAAAGATATTATTAATAAAATTAAATAAATTTTAATATTAAATAAAATAAATTTTTAGTAATAATTATATTAAAATTAATGATTTCAGCTTGCCATAGCCAAAACTGAAGATGAACCAGAACTACGAAGAAAAAGGCCAAAACGTCTAAGAACCCGTTCACCTACGAGATCCAGAACTAAAAAACTCACAGGATCTGCAGACTCATCAACCGATTCATCGGACGTCAAGAATCCAGACAATGAAAAATCCGAAATAATTAAAGCACTCAGCACCGCCGGTTTGTTAGGAAATGGAAGTACAGATTTGCCTGAAAATGCGAATACCACCGAAGGCATACCGACCCTACGAGCCAACCGAAGTGTACTCATCGAAGGCAGAGATGGTGGCATTTTTGTCGATAAAAATAAAAAATACCCTTTTCAAGGTGGCAAGGTCAAAATTGAAATTCGAGATGGGAATTTCTACGTAAACGATAATTTGGTATTGAAAAAAGCTTCTCCCAAAAAATTCGGATTTGTTGTTTACTCGATGCATACTTTGAATTACAAAGAAGTGACCGATTTTACGTTGGAACTCGATCCCAAAGGATTCATGCATTATAAGGATAATACTGGCAAAAATTTAAATGTAAATTATTTTACTCGAGTCAATTTTGGTTGAGCAGTTAATGTTGCGAGGTAATTAAATTTTTGTAAAAAATAAACATTTCTTGCATTTTTTCCCAATACGTTAATAAGTCTGTTAATTTTGAAAACGCTGAAGGCAAAATTTTTTTAAAAGGATCACAAATTATATTTACATAGGTAGGTATATAAAAACAACCAAAAAACAAAAAAAAATGATTCGGTAGATTGGTTGGTACATTCATATTTTACTCGTTCATCATCGAAAACTGATTTCATGAAAATCAAATCGTATGAAAAATCAATCAAATAATTTTCAAATATAATCAATATTTCAATCAACTTATTCGTTGAATTTTTTAGGAATAAGAAAATTAAAAATTTTCAAATTGAACTGAAATCGAAACAGGCTTGTAGGTAGAAAAAATCGAAATTGAATAATATTATAATTTTATTAAAATAGGAATTTAATATAAAAATTGATTTTTTTTTCAATGCAGTTTATTGAAAAATATGAACACAAACTTCATTGATCCTTCATTGGAAATAATTTTTATAATCAGTTTTTCAATAAGAGGTACCACCAATTTTTTTTAAAAATTGTACAAACATTTTCATTACCTACTTTCATGTTAAAATATTTTTCTTTGATTTTTTTTTGCCAAGTTCTGCATAATTGTAGCACATTACTTATTTTGATACGTTCACTTGGACATTTCCAAGATACGATGAAAACATAAATATTTTCGTCGAAAATTTCCATATTTTTTATCCGTACTACGTAAAGGTGAGCTCCATAAAATCAATTTTTCAAACTTCATTTACGATTTTCAACACACTCGTATAGTCGATTATTGATGAGTTTTTAACGAGCGAAAAAATATTATTAAGAAAGATGAAACCGCATTCAACACTTGTTCATTAGGTCTTCCTCATCGTCAAACAACTCATTTAAAATTTAAAAACCTACGAGAATTTGATGCAAGTACGTGAAAATTCCTTCCATCTGTTGGCGTATACCTCTGAATCCTGAACCAATTCGTAGAGATACTTTTATAAAGTAACTTGCGTCCTTCAAATGACCCTTTTTTCAGCGATGAGAATATTTTGGTCGAGCTTAATTATTGCTGCTTGGCTCACCGTAAGTACATTTCAAATTTATTTTTATTTGTAAGTACATACCAAGAACTGAAGCCAAATTTGTATACTTCGTTTCGAGGACGACAAAAATAATTACCAAATTTTGAACACCAAAGGGTTTTTCTTTGATTTTTGACTTTTTAAATGGTTCTTTTCGAATTTCTGATATTTTTTGCAGAAATTATGGGTGTTTTTTTTAAATTCTACTGTCTCCTGAAAAATTAATTTCTATTATTCAATTCATAATATTATTCAGGTGTGGGAAATTGAGACTCTATCTTCCCACTCCAAAAAAAAATCAGAGAAAATTTCAAAATAGTAGAGGCAAACATCAATATTGATAATAGTGTGAAAAAAAATTTGTTTCGGTCAAGTTTCGTCACCAAAGAATGACCAAAATGTGGCCTATCACTTGTCAATTTCCAGGTGTCTTCTTTGAAAACGAATAACTCCTCCGCCTTTCCTCTCCCATCCCGATTAAAAATTCAAGAAGGTGTCTACATGAATTTTCTAAACAAAAATTACTAGATTTTTTCAAAATTATTTCGAAATCATTTTAAAAAGTTTTTAGATAATCCCCCCCCCCCCATTTGGGTACAGAGTTCGTCGTTTTTAGAAGTTGAGTGGATATTTTTCTGAATTATGAAGTTTGAATTATCAATTAAAATAATGTGTATATTCACATTTTTGTGCATTAAAAATCATATTTTGCATTTTTCAACCGCATATTTTCTTTTTTTCATTCAAAGTTGCTCAAAATCAGTACTTTTACACTACTTTCATTACATATTTTCCAAATTACCGTTTTTTCACTAGGTACTTTTACCACTGATAGCCATGCCTCGTTCCAGATAAACCTAAATTTTTGACTTTTGTGAAGAAATATCATGAAAATCTTATTATGGTGACTTTTTAGCAACTAAAATTGAAAAAAAAGACCAAATCGATGTAGGTAACTTATGACGTTATTCAAAACATATGTAGATAGGTTATACCCGGGGAGGGGGGAAGGGAGGATGTGAAATTAAATTCATTTATTATTTATGACATTATGACCCATGGATAATGATGGTTTTGTCAGACAAAAAAACTTATGAAAATCGATGAAACTTTCATGACTTTTTGTAACCTACCTAAGTACCTTAAGTTTCTGATTTTTTAGCAATTTGGAAATTTGGAAAATATGGAAATATAACTTGACTTTTTTTGTTCAAATTCCATAAAAATGATAGAGACGCTCATACAATTTCTTCCCCCCTTCCCCGCCCAAAAAACTTGACAAAATGTTGAAAAATTATTTTAAAAAAATATATTTCAATTTATTGAAATGAGGAATTTTGACAATAGAAAAATGTAAATTGATGATTTTTTTGTTGAAATTTTATAATTCTTAATTGAAATAGATTTTTTCAGTGATTTTAAAAATTCAAGGCGTCCACAAGAATTTTCTAACAAGAGTGGTATCCCAACTCAAAGTAACATTTTGAGCCCAAACAAAAAAAAATTCGAAAGTACATCATAACAGGACCCTGTATCCAAAATTTCAAGTGCTGAAGTTCATTTCTCGATTTTTAACAAATTTTTGAAATTTCAATATTACCTTCGCCCTGGGAAATATTAAAACTTTGATCTAATCAACGAAAAATAATGAAATTTGGTATATTATATACCCTATTTTAGACTTCTCGAATCGGTTGGACGCGACTTCGAAACGTTTCAGAGCTACCAGAAAATTTTGGAATTTTCCAGCACATAAAACAAAATTTCTTGCCCAAAAATGCGAATTTGAACTCAAAGATACGAATTTTGGAAAATTGTGATTTAATCGATCAAATAGGTCTTCAATATGGATAATCTGCGATTATAGGTGCTGAAGTGAACATGGACCATTTTTATGGGCTTTTCTCCAGCACTGGAAAATTTCAAAATTTTCTGGTGTCTCCGAAACGTCTTGAAACCGCTTCCATCTGATTCGGAAGGTCAAAAATAAGGTATCTACCAGATTTCAACTTTTTACCTCGATGTATGTGCATTAGGCAAATTTTTAAATTTTTCCCAGGAAAATTTCTTGCCCAAAAATGCGAATTTGAACTCAAAAATTACGAATTTTGGAAAATTGTGATTTAATCGATCAAATAGGTCTTTAATATGGATAATCTGCGATTATAGGTGCTGAAGTGCACATGGGGGCCATTTTTATGGTCTTTTCTCCAGCGCTGGAAAATTCCAAAATTTTCTGGTGTCCCCGAAACGTCTTGAAATTGCTTCCATTCGATTCGGGAGGTCGAAAATAGGGTATTATAACAAATTTCAGAATTTTTCGTTGATTTGATCAAATTTTTAATATTTCCCAGGGTGAAGGTAATTTTGAAATTTCGAAAATTCGCCAAAACTCGAGAAATGAACTTCAACACCTGAAATTTTGGATACGGGGTCCTGTTATGATGTATTTTTGATTTTTTTTTTGTTTGGGCTCAAAATTTTACTTTGAGTTGGGATACCTCCCTTGTAAGCAAAAATCACTTCTTTCTCACTAATTTTTCCATATTCAAAAAATTTCAGATTATTTCACCCTCTTACACTGCTATAATTTTTTGGATTACTGAGCCATTCAATCATTTTTTCTTAAATAAACTTGAAAATTTTCAGAAGTCGTAAAAAAACGACGAATAAAATTGTACTTACTCGAAAAATTCTGGAAAGGAAAAATTTAAAAATTAAAATTTTGAGAAAAACAATTTTTTAAACGTGTCTGATTTCTTATATATTTCGAAATTGAAATAAATTTTAAAAAAATATTGTTTAGGTATTTTGCAGCTTTCTCTTCGAGAAAAAAATTCTAAAATTTTGAGATTTTTTTCACTCCTATCGACGAAATTTGAATTTAGAGTATTTTTTGGATTCATTTTGGTTCCTCTGATAAATTTTTAATTTTTTTTTTCAACTTTCAAAATTTGAAATCACAAAATCAACTATGCATATATCATTTTAAGGTTCGAATCGATTCAACTCATTATCCAATCCCTGTCCAATTTTCATAATTTTCTACACATTTTACCAAATTTTCACAAACACCAAGAAATATACCTCCCCAGGACATTTTTTTATTCAGCTGGTAAAACTTCTTTCAACCACACCCCATTTCTCACCCATAATCTTTTTTTTCCATATTCCAGGTCCACTTACAACTCACCTCCGCCTACTCAGGCTCGCCTCCAATCATCTACATAGCGAAATGCAACGGAAACTCATACACTGTGGTGAAAAATTCGGTTTACGACGGTTCCAAGGTCATCTATCGCATCCCTCCAGGCACAAACTACCATTTACAAGGCTGCACAGTTTACTTTGGTCTCAAACCAGCCTACGACATTAAATCTAACAAACGCTACATACCTTCTTACAAGAGAAAACGTAGAGTACCAGATCGAGTCCTGTACGTCGAAAATGGTAAACTGATTAAGGTTGCCAAGGGACGCGTTTACATAGGCAATTTTCGAGCTTACCGAGATGACGCTCTCAAACAAGGATCAGCTCACGTTTACTACAAAGATGGAAATTTGTACATAAACAATAACGTAGTGATGAAGAAAAACCCATCCAGGCCTAATATCAAAATACCACCGATTGTGAATCTGAATCTAAGGGACATTACCGAATTCCAGATAAAAATCAAGAAGAATCGTATTTTACAATATAACGATAAACGAGGCGAGCAGATATTCATGAATATAGTGCAATGATAAATAATAAACTAATTTCCGCCTTACAAGGGAGGTATCCCAACTCAAAGTAAAATTTTGAGCTCAAACAAAAAAAAAAATAGAAAGTACATCATAACAGGGTCCCGTATCCAAAATTTCAGGTGCTGACCAGTTCTCGATTTTTGGCGAATTTTTGAAATTTCAAAATTACCTACCTCCGCCCCTGTAAAATATGAAAATTTGACCTAATCAACGAAAAAATCTGAAATTTGGTATATACCCTATTTTCGACCTCCCAAATCGATTGGAAGCAGTTTCGAGACGTTTCGAAGCCACCAGAAAATTTTGGAATTTTCCAGCGCTGGAGAAAAGCCCATAAAATTGGTCTATATCCACTTCAGCACCTGTAATCACGGATTATCCATATTGGTGACCTATTTGATTGATTAAAACACAATTTTCCAAAATTCGTAACTTCCGAGTTCAAATTCCCATTTTATGGGCAAGAAATTTTCCTGGAAAAAGTTTAAAAATTATTTTCCAGCACAACAAAAAAATAAATAGTCATATCATGAATATTTTCAACTGCAATTATTTTAAGGGTGTGAAGTTCAGTAATGTGGTTGAATAGAGGTCTGATAGGGCACTTTTTTTAAATTTTTTCCAGGAAACTTTCTAGCTCAAAAATGCGAATTTGAACTCAAAGTTACGAATTTCGGAAAATTGTGTTTCAGTCGATCAAATAAGTCACCAATATGAATAACCCTCGATTATAGGTGCTGAAGTGCATATGGGCCATTTTTATGGTCTTTTCTTCAGCGCTGAAAAATTCCAAAATTTTCTGATGACTCTAGAACGCCTCGAAACCGCTACCATTCGATTCGGGAGGTCGAAAATAGGCTATCTACCAAGTTTCAACTTTTTACCTTGATGTATGCTCATCAGGCGAATTTTAAAATTTTTTCCGGGAAAATTTCTTGCCCAAAAATGTGAATTTGAACTCGAAGTTACGAATTTTGGAAAATAGTGTTTTAATCAATCAAATAGGTCACCAATATGGATAATCCGCGATTATAGGTGCTGAAGTGCATATGAGCCATTATTATGGGCTTTCCTCCAACGCTGGAAAATTCCAAAATTTTCTGGTGGCTTCGAAACGTCTCGAAACCGCTTCCAATCGATTTGGGAGGTCGAAAATAGGGTACATACCAAATTTTAGCTTTTTTCGTTGATTAGATCAAATTTTCATATTTCGCAGGACTGAGGTAATTTTGAAACTTCGAAAATTCGCCAAAAATCGAGAAATGAACTTCAACACCTGAAATTTTGGATACGGGGTCCTGTTATGATGTACTTTCAATTTTTTTTTGTTTGGGCTCAAAATTTTGCTTTAAGTTGGGATACCTCTCTTGTTAGGATTTTTTTTGCGCCTCCGATGCGATAGTGCTGCTACTTCTTCGACTCGTCATTCGAAAGGTTTACCATTGGATCGTTATTATACGATTTTCTCTCGAAATGAAACACCGTGGAAGAGGGAGGTTCGACGTACGATCGTTGATACACGAAAAAGTGAAATAGATGGTCGTAGGGTAAAAAGCATCTTAATTGGAGACCGCATCTCGTCGTTATACGATACCTACATTTTGTTGGACGGGTACTTCGGCATCGAATATTCATTAATTTCAATCCAAACCGTATTAATTTTGCGGCAAACTCGTTAAATTACTTATGAACGCGAAATGCCACGATACACAGGGAGGGGGCAATACGACGACCATCGTCATTTAAAATAAAATCGTATTACCGATACGATTTCTCTCATCGAGTAATCCATTGCTGGAATCGTACTCGTAAATGCAGGCAGACAGGGGAATACGGGAGGACCAAAGCGAATTATTTTTCAAACAAACGTTTTCTAATGAAGTTCATTTGTGTCGTCGAGTATTTTCACGCCGATTGCCAAGCACCGATTACCGATCATCGTCTTCGTAACTGGAATCCATTTAAATTGTAAATTGCATAAATCGCCTCGGACCGGTAGCATCGGTTTCCAAGATTCAATTTTCATTACCCTGCTAATGCTTCTGCTTCTAGCACATTTCGTAGTGGCGAGAGATTTTTTGCTCGACTCGAGCAGATATTTTCGCGGAGCATTTTCCATAATGCTGCTGTCATGTTTCCATTTTAACGTTTGAAAATTTGTCATACTTGATTTCAGTGTTTGAATTTGAAATGCAACGAATCGATGAGCTGAACTGTGATTTTATTTTTCCCTTGGTTATATATGCCATTTATTATTATCATTTTATGTTTACTCCTATCTTCCGTTCCATTTCACAATCGAGAAACTTCATGATAAATTTCTTTCCTCAAGTTGCTAAGTTGGGAGCAGGATTTAAAGAAAAGTTCCTGATTTTTTATCTAATATTAGGTGAGGTAATACAATTTTATAAATATTAGTAACTTACTCATTTTCCAATTAAATTTTGCCTATAATGATGATTGATGAAAATTCAATGATTACTGACCTGGAACAAAAAAAGAAAACGATTTTTAGTTGTTAGGTAAATCATTATGAATGTCATAGCATAAGTTATGATTTTACAAAAGGTGTCCTAAAACTATATTCAGTTAGTCTCCTGTACCCCACCACACTATTTGACAGCGACCAAGGACTCAAATGCCACCTCATTCTGAAGATTTCATCCTTTTCATCTTCAAATAATTTTTTTTTGGGAATAATTAATCCAAAAAAGAGAGACGTAGTAGGGTCTTGAAAAAATCACATGATTTTTACTCGAGATTTTTAGAGATTCGTTTTAAAAAATTCGGTCCAATAATTTTTTTCAATAAAAAATTTATTTTGGATACAAGCTGAATAAATTATAAGAATTTCGTCTCAATTCGAAAGGTGTTTTCCTCTTTATGTGGATCATTCTATGAGTGTGGTATTTCAAATTTTTCAATATTGATCAAAAATTAACAGCAGGAAATCTCTCGATTTCGTTTGCAACATTTTTTATGAATAATTCTCGTCTTAACAGAAAAACAGGAGTTGAAGTGCTGAAAAAATGGATTTTTAAAAAAATTTGCAAAAATTTTCTTTTAAAAATGGGGCGAAAAGATTTTAAATTTGCATTTTTCTCAGAAATTTCATGAACGAAATCAACATTTTTTGTATACCTAACAAGAAAGGTATCCCAACTCAAAGTAAAATTTTGAGCCCAAACAAAAAAAAAAAAATCGAAAGTAAATCATGATAGGACCCCATATCAAAAATTTCAGGCGTTGAAGTTCATTTCTCGAGTTTTAGCTAATTTTTGAAATTTCAAAATTACCTCATCGCCCTGCAAAATATGAAAATTTGATCTAATCAACGAAACAAGCTGAAATTTGGTATATACCCTATTTTCAACTTGCCGAATTGATTGGAAGCGGTTTCAAGACGGTTCGGAGTTTCCTGAAAATTTTGGAATTTTCCATCTCTTTCCAGAACAATTTCCTGCTCAAAAATGCACATTTGAACTCAAAGTTACGAATTTTGGAAAATTGTGCTTTAATCGATTAAGTAGGTCACCAATATGGGTAATCCGCGGTTATACGTGCTGAAGTACATATGGGTCATTTTTATGGGCCTTTCGCTCTTCTCCAGTGCTGGAAAATTCTAAAATTTTCTGGCGGTTCCTTAAACGTCTCGAAAACGCTTCCAATCGATTCGGCAGGTCAAAAATAGGATATATACCTAATTTCAGATTTTTTCGTTGATTTGATCAAATTTTTATATTTTGCAAGGTGATGAGGTAATTTTTCAATTTCAAAAATTCACCGAAATTCGAGAAATGAACTTCAGCCCCTGAAATTTTGGATACGAGGTCCTATTATGATGTACTTTCGTTTTTTTGTTTTTTTTTTTGGTTTGGGCTTTAAATTTTACTTTGATTTGGGATACCTGCCTTGTAAGTAATAAATGGACATTACGTCTTTTTGAAACTTTGCACTCTATTTTTTGAGGAAAATAGGTAAATATGAAAAAATCATCTGATTCATCTAAATTCTCTCATATCACAGTACTGTATGTGTTTAATTACTTTAATTTTTCAAAATTGTTATAGGTTGATTTTTAATTTTATGTTGGGAAGTTTCTGATCAATTTTCCAATATTTTTTTGTGTGATTCTTAATTTTATTCTAATCATTTGAAAAAAATCGAGTTTTACAGCACCTCAAACCCTGTTCTTCCTTCTTAAAAGCAAGAAAACTAGTCCCAAAGACGCCAAAGTTTCATCTTGTACTCCTTCAAAAGTCTACCTAAATTTTAAAAAAATAAAATGAAACAAAAATACAACTTGGAGCACTGAATTCGAATTTCAACTTAGAATTGGGATATCACTTTTTCAACTCTTCGTACCTTCAAATTTAAATGAAAATTTCAAAAAAATTTCCACAATGTACTCTGACAGATTATTATTTATAACGTTTCTGAGGACGCTGAGTTTAAATTTAAATTCAAACTTGTTATTTGGCCCAATTTATTTCTTCTCCCACATACTGTGAAAAATTAAATCACAGTTTAAAGGTTTAGGGGACTAAGGAGATCTTCATAAGCAATACTTTGAGATGATTTCAATTGCAGGTAGGTAAGTAAAAAAAAATTACAAAGTTTCGTTGTCAAATGCTGGAAACAATTCAACATAAACATCGAAAACCTGTTGAAACTACCCAAAAAAAATTTCGAAAGATTTTAGAAGAATTTGAAATGTCAAAATTATTCAAAATGCAGCAAAAATTGGTCGAACCCCTGAAAAATAAACGTTATTTTCAGTGAATTTTCATCAAAGTTTTGAAAATTATTAGAAAAGGTAAATAAAATCTGGCACTTGAGCAAAAAATCATCTTCATGCGTTGATAATCCGAGTTATTTGAAATAAGAAGAAATGAATTAAAAGTAGAAACAGGTATCTGAAAATTATTTTTCTTAAATTGAAAGGAAATCATGATTTTAAAATTTTACTCTGTAGCAAAACTTATTGGTTGTGTAATTTTTCCACTCAGTTTTCATGGAAGTTGAATGATATTTTAATCCCACTCTCGAAAATTATTGAAGTATCTGAAGGAATTTTATCAATTTTTGATTGAATTTTCAGGATTTTTAAATAAATTTGATGGAAATTTCTAGCGTTTCGGTCAAAATTTTGAGTAATTTAGTAAGGCTATTTCAATCAGTTTACTTATCTGGAGTAATTTTCAAAGAAAATTTTAACATTTCTTCAACAATACACGATCTGATTTAGAGAATCCTGGCGTGATTCTAAGCAAATTATCATCAAAGTTTGAAAAAACCCTTAGATATCAATCTTTCCCACATTTTAATCACGAAAAAAAGAGATGTGGTCTCATTTTATGAAAAAATTAGAAAAATTCTCAATTTTTAGGAACAATTTCTACCATTACCAGAATTTAGAAGTACATTTTTGGAGAAAGTTCTCCGAACGAGCCTTTCATACAGAATTTAGAGCCAATAAAGTCAACTTTTTACCCATTACATTCGAAAAAAAATTGAAAAAAATTTCAATCCAGCAGGATTTTAATATTTTGAAGCTTTCCTTACTCCCTCATCCGTCGATATTAACCATGCTTAATTAGCCTACCAAAAAATACCTACCACCGAAGGAAACCGAAGTAAATCTAAACAAGGGCCACGATTTAACAAATTAAATAAAATTAGCACCGCGAATAATAATAATGGGCAACCGTCGCGTCGGTGTGTTCAAGTTAAACACAGAGAAAGATCGCATTTATCTGCAGCCTGCCACATTCGCCCGCGTACGTGTACGATTAATTATACGTAGGTCTACGTAGTACGTACGTAACGTACATATCTCGTCGTATAATATTAATGAACGAGGCTCGACGTTGTACACTGCACACCGACGACATAAATCCTTTGAAATAATTTAGCTTTAGTCCTACACATATACCGACTAACACGCGGAAAGTCGAATCCGTCGTCGACTTCCGTAATACACGGTTGAATACTTTTTTTCGGTCTATTTTTCTCGTAATTTTACGCGATATTTTTTTATTTTGTTTTTGGCTGTTTTGTTGTGAACGGCGACGATTGTCTATTTAATGTACAAAGTTTTGCAGACAGAGGCGTAAAATATCGTCTACTTCGTATCATCGGATCGGTTCGGTTGTTTTAATGTTTTGTTTTTGGTTATTCGTCCGAAATTGGAACTTTGTCATTAAATATTTTTAAATACAATGGTTTCGAATTTGAAAAAAAATACCATTCGTCGTTCGAATCGAATATTATTTTGAAAAAATAATCACTTTTATCTTTGGATCTGGAAAAATCAACTTTTCAAAGCATTACGATCAGATAATTCGCAGGAAAACCAATTCCGATTGTAGAACTTGAATGGAAAACATTTTCTAGATTGGATTCCAATTTAAATTCTACGCACAAAAAAACAACCTTGACCAGTTTACATTCAATCATCGGAGTGGTTCATTTAAACACGATAAAAAATTATTTCAATGAAAATTCAAAGCCAGAAAATTTTCCAAATAATACAGAAAAAAATCAAACGAAAAATCGTATTCCATAGCTCACCCTTTCTACTCCTCTCATCCATGTATATAATTTCCGAACAAATTCTCTGGTAGAGTGCAAAAATACAGAGGCCTCAAAACCCTACTAACTCCCCTCCCCCTTCCCACTCTTCCCCAATGATCACATAATAGCAAGGGCATAGCCCATTTGCTCACACTTTTTAAAATAAGTGTCGTACTCGCTGCGATTCCTGAAGTTTTGCAGCACGTAAAAGTTGAATTTTCAAATTAGATCTATCTCTGTACAGATAGTCAGCGATATAAACGAAGATAAAACCAAAGTTTCGCCTATCAGCTTTACTCTAAATAAACGGAAAATAATTTTTCCCGTTTCGTATCGGGAAGGAGGGAAGAGGTGTTCAGAAACTAATAGATCTGAAGTTATAATAAATCATTTTTTCGATGAAAAATGGGCTCCAGCTACAGCAAAGTCACTTTCTCCGAACAAAATTCAATTATGGTGCCTGAGATAACTGGAATTGTACGATGATTTTGAAAAAATTTAACTAAAATAATCTGTAGGGTAATAAAAAATCAATTGGATGGAAAAAAATTACAGAAAAATTGAATTCAGGAACAGTGTCCCCAAACTCTGAAAACAAAAATCCCACAATTTTAGAATTTTCACGCGCCAAAAAATTACCAATTTCACATCTGGAAAATCGTTGCAAGGTTTTTTAATAGTTTTTTCGGATTTAGATCATTTTTCTATTTTTTTTTTTTTTTGAAAATATGATGAAAAAATTGAAAAATGGAACACTTATAAATATAAGGGGCAAATTTTTAGGATCAAGCTAAAATTAAAAAAAAAATGGTTCAAATTTCAAAAAAAGTATTTTAGGTCAATTTGTTGAAAAATCTCGAATCACTTAATTTGTTCGTTTATTAATATTTCGTTATTATTATTTTTTTTAATGTAAAAAAACATTTCCAAATAGTCGATAGTTTGTGGAAAATCGCCTAATCTGACAACTCTGTTTACGGACAAAAAAATTGCTGGTTAATTGAGTAATATTTTCTCTCTGAGCCAATAAAATCTGATAGCCAACTTCTTCCCCTTAACTTTTTTTTTCTCAAAAACTCGTAAAAACAATAAAATAGACCATTAGCTGAATTATCATAATTCGAAGAGGAAAAAATTATACTTGGTTCATTTTGAAAAAAAGCACAACATTTTTATTTTCGAGAAGGTTCATCCTCCCCTCTTTTTTCATCATTTTGTTTTTTTCGAGATAACGTATCTATGCACTTTTTGAAATTTCAATTGAACGAATGCTCGAACGAAGCTAAAAAAAATTCTTCAACTGAAATCTTCGCCCAAAGAAATTATGAATCAGGGCTAGTAAGTCAGCCTTAAGCTTTAAGCTTTAAGCCGTTCAGCCGATGATTTTTCAGAAATAAGCCTATAAGCGTTAAGCCTAAGCTTTATTTTTAAAATTTTAAGTTTTAAGTTTAAGTTTAAGTTTTATAATTTTTTTTGAGCTTAAAACTTGGAATTTTTTGCACCATCTTTCCATGTTTTCAATTTTTTTCAAACTAACTTTTTTCATCTCTTCCTAACCTTGAAATTTTTTCAAATTGGAATTATTCATTAATTGTTCGTAAAAATTTTTTCTCAATTTCTTTCCAACATGAAATTATTTCAAATTTTAGAATTTTTTCTCATTTTTTTCTCACCTTGAAATGAAACATTTTTTTCAAACTCAAATTATTTTCAGGCCTGAAATTTTTCTTGAAACATTTTTCTATATTTTTGAAATTTTTTCAATCTGAAATTTCCTTAGATATTTTATCAACTTGTTTTCCAATCGCTTTTCAATTCAAATTTTTTTCCAGTTCACAATTTGATGACATTTTTTATAAATCTGACTTTTTCACCTACTTATCACTACATAATAGGTACTTTTGAATTCCAGAATTCAGAGTATGAAAAAATATTAGGATTGGATACAAAAATTGACCTGGAAAAATGTTGAAAAAGAAGTTGAAAACTTTGAAGTTTTGGTTTGAAAAAATTTTGAGAAAAACATCTGAGTTGAAAAAATTTTAAGACAAGAAATCGAATTTGAAAAAGTTTTAGAATTCAGAAACAATCTTGGATTTAAAAATATTTAAGGGAAAAAATTTGGTTTGAAAACATATCGAGAAGAAAATTTAGCAGCTTGAAAAAATTTAGAGAAAAAAAATTGAATTTCCTTCTTTTTTTTCTTAGTTTTTAATTTAGCAACCCCTCCCACCAGAAAAATTATAAAAAATGGATTTAAGCTTTAAGCCTTGAACTTTAAGCTGTAAGCCAATAATTTTTGGCCGTTCAGCTTTAAGTTTAAGTTTGAGTTTTAAAAAATTTGACTTCAAGCTTTAAGCGTAAGTTTAAGTTTCATTTTTAAAGTTTTATTGATTGGCTTACCAGCCCTGTTAGGAAAATATGAAAATCATAAAAAAATTTCTTTCCGTCACGTCGTCTACTATGCGATGAGTGGTCTGCCATACTTCAGTATCACTAAAAAAATCTGTAGATGAACATTTTGCCTATCTTGAAAATTGAAGGGGCAAATGCTGTTTCCAAAAAAATCAAGTAAAATTTTTTAACCATGGGAATAAATAGTACTTTGAAAACTGAACAAATTTTCATCGCATGACGTTTTGCCCAACTTTAAAATTGAAGGGAATTATTAAAAAAATAGTTTAAAAAAATTCTAAAAAAATAAATCAACCGAAGGAATGACTAGTACGTTGAAAACTGAACAAATTTTTTTTGAAAAATGTTTGCCCAATGTCAAAAATAAAGGAGCTACGGGTCATGCAAAATTTTGAAGCCTACTTATTTTGAATGACCCGTAGCCCCTTCATTTTTGATGTTAGGCAAAAGTTCTTCAGGATAAAAATTATTCAGTTTTCAGTGTACTATCCATTCCTTTGGTTGTTTTATTTTTTTAGAATTTTTTATACACAATTTTTTGTTGTAGCCCTTTCAATTTCAGAGTTGGGCTTAAAAATTCACGAAATGAAAATTTTTCAGTAATTCCATTCCCATGGTTGAAAAAAAAAATCATTAGGACACCCTGTATGACTTGAAAAAAAATTATATCCTATTCGTGGGGTAACCCTGTAACAATTTTATAAATTTAAAAAAAAATTAATTTTTAGCTTATAAAAAACACTGATTTTGTAAATCAAAAAAAAAAAAAAAACAGTAAATAAAAAGTGAGTACAAATGCCTCATGGTCATTTTGGAAACAACAGACAGTAAAGTATTCGCAAATGGGCTGTGCTTGAAGGGGGCTCTGCCAAAAAATGTGCGCAAATGTCTTTTGCCCAATATCGAACCGAACAGCAATTATCTTCAAACTTAAAACTACCTCAAACGATTTGGAAATCCGAATTGAAATATTCGATGAGCACGATATCGTCATCGCACCGATGCTGCATATCATCAAATGAAACGTCAATTTCCGTCTAAGCGATTGCCCGCAAAGGAAACAGGACGTGAAAAATTTGCTCGCTTTCAAGTCGAACCCCTTTGATATGATAATTCATCTCGAATAAGCATAACTTTTCTACAGATAAATTAATGAATAGGTAGCTCTATGTTAACGAAACTATCGGAGAAAATAAAATTTACAACCGAGGGGAAAAAAGAGTAAGTAAAAGCGAAACAAAAAAAGCATAGAACAAGTAATAAAACACGACGACTTTAAGTACCTAAGTATAGGTAAGTATAGGCGAAGAAAAAAGTTTTTAGTATCGTTCCAGTCACGAATCAGCGGCAATGTTACAAGCACTTTGATAAGGCACAATCTTCCAAATAAAATGAGCACTCGGATGGCATTTTTTCTCCAATCGTTCGCACACAAGAGTAGCAATATAAAAGACAGTGAGAGAGAGAGTAAAATCGTACATGAAATAAACTTATAATCGTAACAAAGTTTCGTGTGTATTGCGCCAAGGCCGATTAGAACACGAAAATTCGATACTAATCGACATAGAAATATACCGACTAACCCCATCGTTTATGGCGCTTTTACTCGAAAACAAACACGCGTTCGAAGAGTTTCAATCTCTCCCCAGCTCCCTCATCGTTGGTTCTCCATCTTTCGCAATCTCTTCGTATCTCCGTCACTTGCTACAGCCCTCGCGTTAATTCTTTATTAAAACATTGTCAATTCGCAATGCTTCAAAGTTCACTCGCTCAAGTAGGCTTCCTATTCAATATTGTAGCATTCTTTTCGCGCTCAGCCGTTTGAAATTTTAGCCCGTTTCATTGAATATGGTACGCGACACGTAATTGCAACGTACCGTACTCCCAGCATCCTGCACACCCAGCTTAACGCTTGAATTTCAAATTTACATTCATTATCGTGTACCTACTACCTACGGTGCAACAAACAAACGAGACGACCACTTCATTGAAACGAATCTTCGCCATAGGTAAAGGTTGCGAATACGGTTTGTCAAAGACAATTGAAATAGATCTATACGAGGTACGAGTAGGGTGTACTAAGTACTTCGGTAATGGGCGTATTTTTATCCATCTTTCATGAGATGAATTATTTTCATCTTTTGATCTTCTTTGAATGATTTTTTTTCGACAAAGGCGTTGGAAGCTGTTTTTGAAATTTTCATTTTTATTTTTTCCTCAATTTTACGTTTCCACGTTAAAATATACAACTGCATGTCGTTTTCGAGCACTAGTTGTTTCGATGTAGAAATACACTGGTATTTGAAAGTGTGATGTATCAAGGCGAGGGGGTTACTTTGAAAAATTACATAAGTTTTTCAACTACATAAATAATCAATTCGTCGTGTCGCGGTCGTCGATTTCCAACTCGTGTTAAAGTGAAGTACCCATCGAAAAAACAAGAATTTCGAGTTGCAATACAATGCTTAGAAGCTCACAAATAGTAAACAACATTAGAACAATATTAACACTTACTACAACAGAATCAGAATTGATATTTTTGACATTAAAATTATTGAAATTCATACCTTTACACTAAATTTAAACTGATATGAAATCAGATTTTGTGCTTTCAAGTACAAAAGCAAAACCGACTAAAAATTAAAATTGATACATTTGACATCAAACTCAAAATTGATACCTTTGACATCAAAATCAAAATTGATACCTTTGATATCAGAATCAAAAATGATACCTTTGATATCAAAATCAAAATTGATAACTTTGATATCAAAATCAAAATTGATACCTTTGATATCAAAATCAAAATTGATAGCTTTGATATCAAAATCAAAATTGATACCTTTGATATCAAAATCAAAATTGATATCCACGTTTGATATCAAAATCATAACTGATAGGTAGGTATTTTTTACATCAAAATTATAATTGATAGGCGAGTACCTACTTATGGCATTGAAATTAAAACTGAAAGGCACTTATATTATCAACATCAAAACTGAAAGGGAGTTTTGATATAAAAATCATGACTGATAATAACATTATGATATCAAAATTGCCGAACACTTTTGATATCAAAATAAAAATTGATAAGCACTCATGTCGTAAAAATCAAGATTGTTATTTTTGCCATAAAAATTGATCCTTTTGACATCAAATTTTATACCTACTATTCATTACAAAATTGATATTTTGGAAATCGAAATAAAAAGTGTTACATTTCATATAAAAATTTGTGTTTCAAGATACCGAAATGAATATTGATACCTACATACTTTCGACATCACAATCATATAGGCACATATGACGCATAAAAATCAAATTTTACAGCCACTTTTGATATCAAAATCATATATCATAGATACTTATGATATTACAAATGGCATCAAAATCAAAATTGATAGACGCGTTTGATACAAAAATAAAAATTGATCAGGAATTCATGTCATCAAAATCAAAACCGAAACTTTTGACATCAAAATTGTTGATTTTGAAATTAAATTGATCCTTGTGACATCAAAATAAATCTTTCTGATACCAAATATGATACTTCAGAAATCGAAATAAAAACTGTTACTTGAATCAATATTTTTTGCAAATAAAAATAAAAATTGTTACATACTTTTGACATCAAAATCTTAATTGATAGGCAGGCAGACAGGCAATGAAATGATGAAAATCGAAATTGATAAGCACTTTTCATATTAAATTGATAAGCACTTATTGCCGTCAAAATCAAAATATGATACATTTCATGTGAAAATGGAAACTTTTGATATCAAAATCAAAACTTCTGATAACTATCAAAATCAAAACTTCTGACATCAAAATCAAAATTTTTGATATGAAATTTGATAGGTAGGCAGTTTTGATATCAAACTCGATTTTTGATGCCAAAATTAAACATTGATACTTTTGATGATATCAACATCGAAATAATTAATACTTTTGATATCAAAATCAAAATTGTGACTCATTATATCAAAATTAAAATTGATATTTTGGTGTAAAAATTGATAGGTACTTTTGATATTAGAATTAGAACTTCTGATATCTATCAAAATCAAAATTTTTGATATGAAAGTTGATAGGCACGTTTATTATTAAAATCAAAATTGATACTTTGATGTCAATATCAAAATTGGTACTTTTGATGGCAAAGTCAAATTTGAACTTTTGATGTCAAAGATGCCAAAGTCAAAATTGATACTTTTGATAACAGAATCAAAATTGAACCTTTTGATATCAAAATCAAAAATTTTGGTATGAAAATTGATATTCACTTTTCATATTGATATCAAAATCAAAATTGATACTTTTGATATGTATCAAAATCAAAATTGATACTTTTGATATGTATCAAAATCAAAATTGATACTTGTGATATGTATCAAAATCGAAATTGATACTTTTTACGTCAAAATCGAAATTGATACTTTTGATATGTATCAAAATTGATAGCTTTGATGTTAAAATGAAAAGTGATACATTTGATGCCAAAGATGTCACCGTCAAAATTGATACTTTTGATGTCAAAATCATAATTTATACTTTTGATGCCAAAATCAAAATCGAACATTTTGATATAAAAATCAAAATTTCAGTTATGAAAATTAATATGCACTTTTAATATTGATATCAAAATCAAAATTGATACTTTTGATATGTATCAAAATTGATACTTTTGATACATATCAAAATTGATACTTTTGATATGTATCAAAATTGATACTTTTGATATGTATCAAAATTGATACTTTTGATATGTATCAAAATTGATACTTTTGATATGTATCAAAATTGATACTTTTGATATGTATCAAAATTGATACTTTGATATGTATCAAAATCAAAATTGATACTGTATCAAAATCAAAATTGATACTGTATCAAAATCAAAATTGATACTGTATCAAAATTGTTACTTCTGATATGTGTCGAAATCAAAATTGATACATTTGATGTCAAAATTTGCCATATGAAAATTGATAGAAACTTTTAATATTAATATCAAAAATCGAAATTGATACTTTTGATGTCACAATTAATACATTTGATATTACAATTTTGCCATTTGGTAACAAATTTTTGACATTTGGTATCAAATTTTTGACATTTGGTATCAAAATTGATACATTTGGAATCAAAATCAAAATTGATGCATTTGGTATCAAAATTGACACATTTGGTATCAAAATCAAAATTGATACATTTCATATCAAAATCAAAATTGTTCCATTTGATATCAAAATCAAAATTGATACTTTTGATACCGAAATCATAATTGACACTTTTGATATCAAAATCAAATTTGGTACTCCTGATATCAAAATGAAAACCTCTGATATCAAAGTACAAATCAATACCTACCTTTAATATCGAAAACATTAGTGATCCTTTGGCAACAAAATCAGAACTGATCTTTTCAGCACCGAAATCATAATCTACTAAAACCAATCTTGACATTTTGATTCTAAATTTACGATTGATAGCTTCACGCTAGAATCAAAATTGATACATATGACTGTTTAATCAGAATTGATCTTTCTTGAAACCAATATCATAACTGATACCTAACATTGAAATCTAAAAAAAACATTCCACACTAAAATCATTCAAAATTGATATGCATGCATTTTTTGCATTTCAGCCAAAATGTTGATACTTTGACACCGAAATCAAAACAGATATGAAATCATACTGAATCCTTTTGACGACAAAATTCGAATTGATACTTACTTTGGTATCAAAATCAAAATCGATCCGTTTGGAACTAAAATAGAAATTGATGATTATAAAATCAGACATAACCTATTGGACATTAAAAATGAAAACTGATAGTATAATTTTGATTCCAAAATCAAAACTGATTTTTCGACACTGAAATCAAAATATTTATAATATAGGCACTTTTGACACCAGAATAAAAACCGATACTTCGACAATAAAATAAAGATTGGTATAGGTACTTCTTTCACATTCTCAAAATAGATGAATTAGACGCGAGTGTCAAACTAATAATATGAGACGAATCAAAACTAAGTAATATTTCATCCATAAGCGTCAAAATTGGTATTTCGGCACATTAGTTAGAATTTATTGTCAAATTTGACACTATCAATGTTTACTAAAAGAACAAACTTCACCAGCAACACATTTTTTCAACACTCGATTCTCCTCTCTGTTATATTCATATTCACTGAACAAACAGAAGCTCACTGTTGACCCAAATTCGATAACCAAAACCATAACGCGTCGTATTCCATAAAAGACGAATACGAGTCATAAGCATACTACGCAAAATCCCTGCGTAGATTCGCCATTAGCGTAACCGAAACGACATCTCGGACATACTAAAGGGACGCGGACACGACGTTGATTAAAGTTAAAAACAGATTTACAATAAAATAATAGAAGACTTATTAGGACCCTTTGGAGAAGGCTGCACTGTCAACCCTAAATGATTTAGCCGGTCATGGCGCGTTATTGGCCGCCAAAAGGGTATTCACCATCGACTAGAATGCTCGATAATAATTTCAATTCCGCTGGCAATTATTTACTAACGGGTATTTGCATATTTTTGTCGTTTGGCTCGCGTATTATGTACGCGTAAGGAAACGCTTAACAGTACCTTTTTAATTAAGGGTTACATATTTTTAATCATCGTTCTATTCACCAAGTACATTTCACGTTCCTTTATCTCTTTAGTTTTGCGGTACATATTTTTCGACGTATCTAATTCTAATCTACAGCTCTTCTCTCGTACCGATATCAAATCTATACGATTTTTTGCAAGTACTCCACTCTTGATAATGTGTGACAAGTTGAGAAGTATATTTAATGAAAACGTTTTTTTTTTTCGAAGTGCGGTTTAAAATGTCACGATAAGAGGGCCCGCATTTCTTTCGATCCTTTTTCTTTCTTTTTTTTTTTCAATCCACACAGCGAGATTGCAGGTAAATGGAAATGTATCTATACAAGTAGCAGTATCTACAAGGTGAAGGAATTAAAGCGAGAAATGTTTCAGTAGGGTTGGGCGATCATTTGGCAAGATTTCGGCAATAACGGCCTCCGCATTTTGGCATCATGCCTTTGATAATCATTCGGATCTTGAACACGAATTTGCGGAGGTGGTTTATCAAAATGAAGAATTACATTTGAACGAGCGGTATCGACGATCGAAGTATTCAAATTAACGAAGTAATGGATTTTTCATCCTTTGGCAATTTAATTCGTCGTGGAAATATAAAATAATCGATGTTTCTCAAAAAAAACATCAAAAATACGAAAAACGATTCAAATTGATTTAAAAATTATTTGTAGGTATCTATGTAGTTGAAATAGCATTTCTAGTTGAAATTTACGTTCAAAAAAGTATTTTTTTTTTAAATCATTAAAATTATGTAAAAACACATTGTTCAATTGGCGCAGATGATTCAAATGCCATAAAATTATACTCAAGTTAAAACGAATTATAGAAAAAATTTGATCAAAATGAAAATAAAAGTTAATAATACAGGCATCATGGCGAAATTTTTGAAGAAAAAAGTAACTTTCAGTAACTTTTTTTTGAGCAAAAAGTGACCAAAAAGTGACCAAAAAGCAACCAAAAAGTAACCAAAAATTCAATTTCTTCGGGGACCAATGTTTTTTTACAGTTTTCTGGGGGGGGGGGGATTTTTCTGTGGTTTTCTGCAACCATTTCAAAGATAAATCAACTTGAAAAGACCTGAATAATTTCATTTATTAAATTCCTTCGTCAAAGCAACAAACAAACTAGCAAAAATCAGTTTTTCAATTTTTTCTTAAAGAATTTTGAAAAATAGCAATTTCTACGTGAAAATTTGAATTTTTTCCTGGAAGTGCGAAGATACAGTGACTTTTGAGGGGGGAAAAAGTAACCAAAGTGACCTTTTAGGAGTGAAAAGTGACCAAAAGTGACTGAAGTCGAAAAAAGTGACAAACATGCTAAAAAAAGCGACCCGTTATGATGCATAAAATACGTTAATTTGTGTGAAAATTAACAAAAATATAATGATTTTGGGTCCATTTCTCGAACGATTGAACTCCCGGTTAAAAAAACTCCCGAAAAACTTATTCCCAAATCTATTTTTCCAAATGTGATTTTTCCGAGTTTATTTTCCCGAATGAAATTTTTCCTGAAAATGAAAGTAGGTAGGTAGGTACCATTCTTACACTAAATATGAATTTTTTCAAACTTTCGAAAAAAGTGATAATTATTTTTCAAAATGTTCCAACAAAAGCCCAATTTTTAGACTCAAATTTCAAAATTTTTCATTTTGAAAGAATACAGTTTAAGCTCAATACCTACCAAAAATACGTTAAAATTGAGTTTCTTTGTACAGCCGAGCTTTGAAAATCAACATTCAACATTTTGAAGTTTGCATATTGCACATTTCAAAACTGGTTGCATTGTATTTATTCGAAAATTGGTTCAACAATCCCCTCCCCTTTTTCCTACTTTTGGTGACGATTTCTTGTAGAGGAGTGAATTTTTTTCCAATCAAAATTTATGTTCTGGAAATCCTACAAGTCATAGCACTTCAATTCAATTTTTCAGATTTAAATTCACTCCCCCTCCCTCATTACTTCTTGGTCTCACTATGGAAAAATTCAATTTTTCGAATATTCAGGAAAATTGATTCGGGAATAATTTTTCGGAAGTTTTTCTACTGGGGAATTCGGTCGTTTGGGAAATTTTATCCGGGAAAATGGATGGGAACCAAATATAATGTAATGTAATAATTTTTAAATTTAAAAAAAAGTTCAATTTTCTTCAAAATAACGATCAAATTGTAAAAATCAACACAAAAAATATCAGAAATATCATAAAAATCGTTCAGAATTCGAGAAAAATTTTCACATAAGTGCGAAAATTGAACAAAAATTAGCAAAATTTTGGTAAAATATCGCCAGTTTTACGTAAAATTGTTTAAAAAATTGAAAAAAATTGCAAAATATTAGAAAAACACGATTTTTGTACTTAACATTTTATCGAACAATATTGAAAATTAATTTCACAATTGATAATTCATTTTTGTGGCTAATTTAGTATGATTTTTACAAAATTTGAAATATTTTTCGAAGCATGAACCAATTTTTCAAAGTTTTAACAATTCACAGTTTAAATGTTATTTTTGTAATTTTTTCGAATGATTTTTACGAACCAAATTTTAACAATCAATTTTGATGTTTCAAATTTGGCCTTCGATATTTCCAAAATAAAATTCAATTTTTTCCATTCAAATTGCATCGTCGTTAAAACAATGCGATAAAATAGTCATCTCATCGTAACCGTCGCCGTAAAAATACCAACTCTATTAAGCACATTGGTAAAAGCAAAGACGAAATCTGTGGGCTGATGGGTTTACGTGGATTTTTTTCAAACGATTATGACAAGGGTCTGACAAGCAGAAACGATGCTGTGTAAAAGCAGTTTAATTTTCCGTTTTTGTCTCGGCGCATTATGGTTTTTGAAATCTCGAAGGAAGATTTTCCCCCTTCTTCGTGCCTAAGCTACGTCTCCTACGCGGGCATAGTACCTGTTGATTTGTCGAGCACAAGTTTTGATGTAGCTGTGGTTGACAAAGTGTCGTACACCAAAAACAGGTGAAGAAAAATTCTACACGTACGTTCTGAGTAATTAAAATTTCGTCAACGTACGTGTGTGACATGGATTGGTGTGTGTTTATGAAGTGGCATTGAAAATAATACCAAGGGCATAGGTCGTGAGTGGTGAGATTTGCGAGTCATTTTGAATGTCGATAACATAACGTGCCAACTCGAATGTGAAATTTTTCAAACGAAAGAAAATTCGTCGAAGTGGGTAAGGTACCTACATATTAGAAAATTAAACGATAAAACGTTGTAAAAGATGATTTGGAACATGTGGCTTTGATTAATGTTTTCTCACTCTTTTTTAGTCTCGGTTTTACAGTTTACTTCTTTGTTGGGGTTTCCCCTTTTGTAGGTAAGTATTTGAAAAGTTTGGTTTACATTTTCAAATAAATTTGGGTCGTTGAATACCATACGTAGATAGCTGAGTTAGTTTTTCGAAGGTTATTATAAATTCATTCTTGTTTCGTGGGTTTGGGTTTTTCCTACGTAAAAATTTCCTTATTATTCGTATTATTCGCAATCAATCTGCATTCTTGGTGTGAAATTGACAAGGGCAAACGGAGATTTTACCCTCTTCAAAAAGATAAAAATTTGAGTACTCTTTGAATAGGTAATCGAATATCGTGTGCGTATCAATACTGATCACTGACTTTTTTTTTCGGTGAATCATTTACACAGAAGGTCAAGATTTCTACTCCACTGGATGCTGAATTTGAAAATTTTTTGGACATTTGGGCACACGAGACAAACAATTAAAAAATTCAGAATAGTTTAATAAAAAATCAGGTAATTTTTGGAATTTTATACCAACCAGATCGTGATGCAGTTTTCATCTTTCTAGGCAACCTCTTAAATTTTCCTGCTCCAATTTCAACGAAACTTCTATTTTTGAAAAGAGTAACTATCGAAAATTGAAACAAATTTTTCAATTTTGGAAAAATTCCAGAAATTGAGTAAGGGAAGGGCTCAGATTTCGAGAAAAAATGGGGCGGGGAGGGGTTAAAATTCAATAAAAAAATTAAATAACTCGTGTAGTTAGGGTATTTTCAGTAGAAAGATAATACATACCTACAGATTTGAACGAAGAAAAATTGAAAAATGACGAGATTTACTGATTTTTTTTAGTCGAAATTACTGATTTTTTCTGATAAAATGGAGCATTGATTGAGAAATTGGTAATTTTTGACCGAAAAATCAGTGAAAAATCATTGCACTGATAAAAAAAAAGACAGAATTTTTGCAAATTCAACTGATTCAAATTTAGAGAGTGGTATGCTTATTTAAGAAATGCGAGGGCGAAAATTTGAAAAAAAATCATACTCTTCTAGGACATTTTTATGATAGAAAAATCTCTTTGTCGAGATTAAGGGAGGGCTCGAACCCCCTGAGCCCCCCCCCCCATTGGGCGCACTTATGATGAAGGGTAAAATCCAAAAATTATGAAAATAAGTTTTCATCTTCCTAGGTGAATACTATTTATGTATGTACTTACTATTTTTTTCAAAACAAAAATAATGCTAAGCAAGCGATTTTCTCTCATTCCGACCTCCAAAAATTATAATTTACTCTTTTTCAGTCTATCTGGAGCTTTTACATGAAAACTAATTTTTTTTTAAATTTTCTCAATAATTTAAAATAATTCATTCAAATGGCAAAAATAAAACACATGAAAATTAACGTCAAGCAGTGGAAAATTTGATTGCTTTTCACCTTTCGGAAGATCAGCGTAATAAACAACAATCGAGAGTTAGCGAGTGATAGATTTTTGGCTGTAAAATTAAAAATTGTCGAGTTTAAATAGAATTTAATGATTGGATTTCAAAAATCATCTTCATCTGAATTTTGACGAATTTTTGTAAATTCAGAATTACTCCGTGCCCCTGCAAAATACATTATGAAATTTTTATTTTGTAAACGAAAAAGCCTGAAATTTGATATACTCTATTTTCAACCTCCCAAATAGATTGGACGTGATTTCGAGACGTTTCAAGATCTCCAGAAAATTCTGAAATTTTACTAGACTGAAGAAAAAAACATTAAAATAATACATATGAACTCTTTACCACCTGAAAACGCAAATTACCCAAATTAGTGACTTATTTGATCGATTAAAACACAATTCTATAAAATTTGAAACTGCCGGTTCAAATCCACAGGTATTTTTTGGCAAAAATTTAAAATTGAAGAATATGCTTTCAGTTTACGTATGGAAATAAAAAGCTGAAAGTTGATCGACAATCGATTTTTCACCGCACTTGAATCAATTGGAAGCGGTTTTGGGACATTTCAAAATCTCTTGGGGTATTTTTCAATTTTTACCAAAAACCTATTTTGCCATTTTTTCACCTAAAAACAGTTACGAAATGAAGTTTTGAAAGACGGGATAATAATTTTAAATTTTTTGGCGAATTCTCTCCCTCTCCCCAGGGCAAGAGCTTGAAATTTCGAAATTTCGAATACTCAATGGTCCGATTACAACCATTGAAGAGTAAAAAAAAACGACTCCGCGTTTTTAAGGTATTTACATAATTTTTGTAAATGGCAATAAAAGTTATTCTTGGAAATATTTCGAAAGGGTATGGCCGGATAATGGGTGAATTTGGGCCCAGACGTTTTTGGACTCCTAAACACCCCAAGTGATGTATATATATAGACTGGAAAAATTTTCTCGCAAAATTGGAGCCCTACCCCCTCCCTTTTGGACTCATGGCCTTTTTATTGGATCATTTTCAAGAATTTTTAATTTCAACGTAAGTGAAGGAAATTTTCTGTTCTTCGCCACAAATTACATCTCGTAGAGGTGTATTTATGATGATTTTTTCAATAATTTTGGTGCACTCCTTGGCGTTTTTTCGGCTATTTGAAGTTTTCAATCGTGAAAAAACACCATAAGCGAAAAGCGACCACTCTGGAAAAATTACTAAAAAATACATTTTTCAAGCAAAATTTTGCTACCTATGTATTTGGTTTTGGCCATTTCTTTGAACTGAGGGCCGAAAATTGCGAAAAATCGTATTGAAATGTTATAATTTTAGCAGTTTTTCAAATTTTGAGCGCTTTATACAGAAAGAAATGACCAGATGAAAAAACCAATCTCATATTCGTATTCAGACGGCCGTCTGTTTTGTCGGAACTCGGGACGGTTTATGGAAGAGTCTTTTTTTTTTTACCAAGGGCTGTGTAGCGAAACGACAGACGTACAATTTTTTCAAAAAGACAATCTTTTTCATCAATTTTTTTCTTTTTTTCACAACTAGATTTTTTACTTGACTAAAATTTTTTTCACAAATAACATTTTTTCACGACTGAAATTTTCCTGACGTACAATTTTTCATCAACTAAATTTTTTTCTCAACTAAAATTTTTTCAACACTAAATTTTTTTCACAACTAAAATTTTTCCACAACTGAATTTTTTTAGAGTATAATTTTTCATCAACTACCTAATTTTTTTTCTCAACTAGATTTTTTTCTAAATTAAATTTTTTTCCGAAGTACAATTTTTTATCAACTAAAATTTTTTCCACAACTGAAATTTTTTTCTGAACCTGGAACTAATTTCTACAATTTTTTCAGCACCACTTTTCCCCAAAAATACATATATTACTTACAACTCTGTAAATCAACAAATGACAAGAAAATATTTTTTCAATCTCAAAGAAAAACAAAATAGTTAGTTGACAAAAAAATGAACTGAAAAAATCAAAAAAAGGTTCCAATGAAAGTGATAAAAATGAAACAAATGAAAATTGAAGAAACATAGGTACCAATAAAAATCAAAAAACTTACAAATACACGTTGAAAAACGAATAAACATAGAAAAAACGTGCGAATACACATTGAAAAACGAACGAACGTGAAAAAACGTATGAATAAACATTGAAAAAACGTATGAATAAGCATTAAAAAAACGAATAAACACGAGAAAAATGTACGAATAAAAATCAAAAAAACGAAAATTTAGTCGAGAAAAAAATGTAGCGTTGAAAAAATTTTGGTTAAGAAAAAAATTTAGCTGAGAAAAAAATTAAGTTGATGAAAAATTGTACACCAGAAAAAATTTCAGTCGTGAAAAAAATTTGTGTTCAAAACATTTTAGTTGAGAAGAAAATCGAGTGTTGAAAAAGTGTACTCCAAAAAAACTTCAGTCGTGAAAAAATTTTAGTTGCAAAAAAAATGTAGTGAAAAAATGAAAAAAAAAATGTCTTTTTGAAAAAATTGTACGTCAGTCGTTTCCCTTGGTGAAAAAAAAGCTTTTCCACGAACCGTCCCGATTTTAAGAATATTTAAAAAAGGAAAACGGTGTCGGGTCGTCTTATGTCCATATAGGTTAAAAATCAACCCTCTTTCGATATATCGACCAAACTCTATGAAATTGTTTTTTTTTTTATTCCATTCCAAATAACTACACATATCAACAAAAAATCAAAAAAATTCAAAAATTTTGGAACTTTGAGCCCTTGTTGCAGGGGGGGGGGGGGGGGTTAAACGTAGACAATCAAATTATTACATCTTTTTGGAGCCATTTTACAACAATTTATTTCAAGATCCCGTCAATATTTGAAAAAAAATTGAAAAACAGCCTCCCAATCCAACACCAATTTTTTTTAATCAACGTTTTCTGGAAAACACGATATAAATTGTTTATTTTTACCACGTTTTCGTTAAATTTGAATTTTGTAATTATATTTCCCAACCAGGCGAATTTTTATAAAAAGAAATTTACATTAATATCCAATTTTCTGCTCATTTTTACGAAACGTATATATATCCATCTTAAACATAGATTCTTTTGAGGTTACCGAACAAAATTTTCTTCATTAAAAACCAAGCGATGAAAAAATACCTCGTAAAAAAATTTCGATGGCATCGTAAGTTACTAATTTTTTTTTCACCAAGCCACAATCTTCTTTCGTTGTTCGTTATCAAAATGTTCAATTTATTCGACGCTTATTATTGCACCCTGTTCTATGCAAATTTCCCGTTTTCTTAATCACATTTCACTTCAAAAGCTGAAAAGTTACGACTCAGGAGTAGAAGCAGGTAGCTAGGTACAACGTAGTTGCGCCATAAGATGTACTCGTACTAATATCTCTCGGTACGTAAACCATATTAAGTGAAAATTAATTCGCAATTTACTTCGGGTAATGCTACGTCCTTTAATATCCACGTACTTACACATACCTTTGTATTTACACTTCTACGTCACGGTATAATACACATTTTAAAAACGAAAAAGGCAAATTATACGCTAGAAAAGTAGGTACCTGCGACGTCGGACGCGTAAAACGACTCAATCGACACAATTTACCTACCTAAGATCTTACCGAGCACATATAAAAGCATAAATGCATTACAGGAGACAGTTAATGAAGAAAATATCGCGCTAAGATAGACAGAGGCACCGTAAGTGAATTACGTCGTCGAATATTCGCGGGCGATGGAAATATTACAGAGAAAGTCTCCGTATATTCTTCCCTCCTCCATGCTTCGTGTTGCTTTAACGTGAAATAGTATTTCGAAAAGCTCTTTAAAAAAGACTAGTATAAAGGAAATAACTTTTTAATTACATTTAAACGAGATAAACAAGAAGTTTTTCCAGATACAAGGGATACAGTATTATCAAAAGCTGTTCGTGAAAGTCACCGGAGATGTAGGGGTGAAGGAAGTCAAGGGTAAATTATGGAAAATTTTAATATTTATATGTATCAACGGTGTCAGGGTCGAGTGGTAAATGTTTTTCTCACCTTGAATGAAAATTAAATTCAATTATTCGTGGAAAATACCTACTTATAATTATTTTGAGGTAAATAGGAGAGCAGGTTCTTTTATTTTCGTTTTGTAATTTCGTATTTTCATACTTTATTATTATTCATTTTTTTTTTAGAAAAGGTATCCGACGAAATAATTTCCAGGTACTCGGGAGTTCGGTTCTCGACGTTTTTATTTTTTCGAATTCCATTATCGTTTTTTTTTTTGCGAAAAATAATTCGAAGAAGGTTTATTGCTCGTTAAGGATTCTGTACCGGATAGAGATATTTTCAAGAGATATATTTCGTATTAACGAAAAGTCAACATTAGTGGGAATTGTTGGAATTTTTCAAAACATCAATTAAGACGCTGAGAGGAATTTACGTGAATAAATGAGCAACCCCAAATTTCGAAAGTTGCATCTCAACAATTTTATTTTTAGAGAAATCTTCGATTTATTTGACGTAAAAAAAATAAAGAAAGATGCTAAGAATTCTGGATATCTACCCACTTACAATGGAACTCTTAATTCGAAAGCATTCGATTTAAACAAAATTATGTAGGTTAAAGAAACCGCGAAAGAAAAGGACAAAAAACTTTACGCAGGTACTTGCCTTTTTTTAGATACTGAAGTTGATTTTTCGATGTTTCGACGAATTTTTAAAGTTTTATTTGAATTTTCGAATTTTGTTGGGTAGGTATTTAGGTATCTAATAAACACTAGCAGAGGAAATTTTTGCAACAGGCATAGAATGAGATCTAAAATCGAACTTCCCGGGTCATAAGAATAACTTTTTTTCTCAAGAATTATACAAAATGAAAGAGCGTCGAGGAAAAAGTTTTCTAACGAATCTTCTCCCCCCCCCCAAACAAACAGCAGTCCTGATTTTGAATTTCAAATTCAACGCTACATATCCATCCCAAATTTCAATTGTTCAAATTTTCTAGATATTAATTCAATTCCGTCAAATATCAAGAGGTCTATCTACTGAATTTGAGAGAAATATCTTGCCATTTTCTGACTTTTCCCTGCTATTTTTTTTTTCAATTTCAATTTGCCCAGAAAAAGTACACTCACCTTGCAGTCAGTTTGTAGGAAAATTACTTTTTAGAAAGTTTAATACAAATTGAGTGAATCGTACAGGAAAAGTTTGTGAGGTAGGAAAATGTACATGTTTATTTTTTTTCATCTTTCGATTAAGAAATTCAAGAGGAACACATCAAAAATGCTTGCTTTTACATTGAAATGGCTGAAAATATTGCTATTACCTTGCTCTCTTTTTTATAGACGCCTGGATTTTTTTTCTCAAAAATGCACTGAACTGGTATCTAACACCAAACTTAAATTTCAAAAATTCGTCAAAAATCGAAAAATTCGCATCAGCAGCTGAAACTTGATGAATGGAGGTTATTTGGAGTACCGTTATTCAATTTTCGTTCAAATTGGAGGGTCTGGAACTGAGAGATTCTCTTGTCAATTGGTGTTTTCTAAAACTGTGATGACAAAAAAAAACACATACATATTGTCCCAGAAAAAAATCAATTTTAAAAATATTTCCACGAGTACCTACTCTAAGAAAACAGTTTTTTTCAAAAATAATGAAGAAAAGAAGATAAACGGTAGGTATAATGGGATCAGGGTGTATAGGGAGCGGACGAAAATACTCCCATTTTTGGATATAACTGGGTAGGCACCACTGAAAAAAAATGAGATGAACATGTTGCCTATCTTGATAATTGAAGGAACAAATGCTGGTTCTTGAAAAAATCACGTAAAAATTTTTCAACCGAGGGAATGGATAGTACTTTGATAACCGAACGAATTTTCATCTCATGACTTTTTGCCTAACTTTAAAATTGAAAAGGCCAAAAAAATTGTATATAAAATTCTAAAAAAATAAATCAACCGAGGGAATGAATAGTACGTTTAAAACAGAACAAATTTTGTTCTGAAGACTTTCTGTCCAACATCAAAAATGAAGGGCTACGGGTCATTAAAAATTAAGAAAATTTGAAAGTTTTTTGAAGCCTACTTATTTTGAATGACCCGTAGTTCCTTCATTTTTGATGTTGGGCAAAAAATTCTTCAGAACAAAATTTATTCAGTTTTCAAAGTACTATCCATTCCCTTGATTGGTTTATTTTTTTAGAATTTTTTATAAACAATTTTTTTGTAGCCCCTTTAATTTTAAAGTCGGGTAAAACGTTATGAGGTGAAAATTTGTTCAGTTTTCAAAAAGTACCATCCATTCACATGGTTGAAAAAAAATTTACATGATTTTTTTGGGACCAGCATTTGCCCCTTCAATTATCAAGATAGGCAACATGTTCATCTCAAGTTTTTTTTCAGTGGTACTCGGTTGTATACGAAAATGAAGTATCATCCTCCACTTACGTGACAACCTATACTTTGAACAACCAAAATGTCTAACCTTTAAAATATCAAATACGAAATTCAGAACATTCTACTAGATATTTCTGTACCCTCTCCAAAAAAAAAAAGAAAGAAAAGTCCACTTTCTCAAAAATTTGAATTTGTCTTGATATTTGCGAAATCTACTCGAATTCTTTGAAAATATTCAGCAACATGATCAAAAAATTCAAAGTTAAATTAATATTCTAAACGTTTTTAAACCTCATTTACGAAAGGTACCTTCTTAAATACTTGGGAAATTTAATTATTCATGTAGAGACTAAAGTGCACTTCTATTTTAACCAGAATTAAGCTCTTTGGCAAAATCGAAAGATGTCTTTTTTGTCTGCTTGAAAATATACTCAAACTTCTTGGAAGTGAAAACTAGAAAAAAGGGGTTCATAAAAATATTCAAGAATTAAAAGTTTTTCTCTAATATTTTTAAAAATAAATTGAGGCAAACTTATTGAGCCCAAGCAAAGCGAATATGTAAGTTTTTGCAGAGAACGACTTTGAAAAGCTGAAAATTTACAATTTTTCACTTATCAGCCTCGAAGGAAAACAAAACCACCTTGCTTCATATGTCTGATTACCAAGATTTGAAAATTTATGATTTTCAAAATAAATTCAAAAAACAAAATAATCCTATTTTCAATCGTTTTTTTTTTTGAAAAAATTTCACGGTTTTGGAATGAAAATTCCTAAATTTCCTATAATGAAGATATCTATTACTCGAATCAAAATTTCGAGCTGAAGAAAAAATAAATCGAAAGCAAATCATAAAAGAATCTCATACCAAAAATTTCAAATGCTGAAGCTCAGTTCTCGAATTGCTGCGAATTTTTGAAATTTCAAAATTGTCCCGTCGCCTTGCAAAATATAAAAATTTGATCTGATCAATGAAAAAAGCTGGAATTTGGTAGGTACCACTATTTTCAATTATTTTCGACCTTCCGAATCGATTTAGAGTGGTTTCGAGGCGGTTCGGAGCCTCCAGAAAAGTTTGGGAATTCCCAGCACTGGAGAAAATTCCATAAAAATGGTCCATATGAACTTCAGCACCTAAAATCGCGGATTACCCATATTGGTGACCGAGGTCGAAAACGAGGTATCTACTAACTTTCAGTTATTTACCTCGATGCGTACGCTCTCGGCGTATTTTTAATTTCTTTCCAGGAAAATTTTCTGCCAAAAAATATGGATTTGATCTCGAAGTTGCGAGTGTTTAATAATTGTGCTTTAATCGATCAAATCGATTACGAATTTGTGTAATCCGCGGTTATAGATGTTAAAATTCATATGAACCATTTTTTAGGCTTTTCTCTAGCGCTGGAAAATTCCAAAATTATCTAGAGGCTTTGAAACGTCTTAAAACTATTTCCGATCGACTCGGGAGGTCAAAAATAGGGTAATACGTACCACATTTAAGATCTTTTCGTTGATTAGATCAAATTTTCATATTTGCAGAGCCATGAAGTATAATTTTGAAATTTCAAAAATTCGCCAAAATTCGAGGAATGAACTTTTAGCACCTGAAATTTTGGATATGGAGTTCTTTTATGGTATACCTTGGATTAATTTTTGCTTCGGCTCAAAATTTTACTTCGAGTTGGGATACCTCTCTTGCCAGACTTGTCCACCAAAATGCATCAGTTTTGTCCTGCAAAAGATTCAGTGGCATAGCCAGAAATTTTTCAAGGAGGAGGGGCCGAAATTTCATAATTTTTTTTGAGGAATTCTAAGTTCACACCCCCTCCCCAATAAAATTTCTTTATACTATAAAAACACAAAATTCAAACTTTATAAAGTTTTCATGCGATTAGCATAGCACGTTTAAGGAAAAAAAACTAATGAGAATGTAATTTTGGAACAAACAACTTACATAGGTACTTATTATTTTGGCCTTAAAAATCAATAAAAATACCAACAAATCCAAGAATTGGCGTCAGAAGCTTTTTTTGGGAGGGTGCAAAGTGGGTATGGAGACTTGGAATATCAAAAGGGACCTATTTTTTATATAGTTGATTCAAACATTTTATACAATCGTGATTTCTTTCATGCCCGAGCGAAGCGAGGGCGAAACTTTGAGAAACTTTGATTTTTAATGCTCCAAAAAGACACTTTTTCACGTAAGTTCCTGACGCCAGGGGGGAAGGGGCGCCCCCCGTAGCTACGCCCCTGAAAAGATTGATTATTAATGAAAAATGCAAGACTTTTCCATCCATTTCTTCATAGTCAGGTCTCAATTGTACAAAAAAAGGCTTCCGCGCGGGATTCCGGTTAAAATTGATTTTATGATTGATTTTCATTCTAGACCCTAAAACAAATAAATTTTGCTTGGATGCCTATTTTTCCTCTCCCCCCCCCTTTTCCCAGGGTCCACCCCCCAACATTTCAAACGTGTGTACCGCCTAATTTATGTGTCGTAATGAAAAAATGTTCAAACAAAAGTTGTTCTTCAACACCTAATGTACATTTTGATTCCTCATCAAAACCCATTTTGGAGCAACTCCTGCCGCCCAAATTTGGAAATGGAAAGTTTTTTGACAAACTCAAAATCACGTTTTCTTCATTTTCAACGAAAAGTTTCGGAGATACGGGAAAATTTGTAACCACCAAAAGTATTCAGAATTAAATTTCCTTTCCAATCAATTGTTTCACGACCATTTTATTCAACTTTTCGTGACAGAATGGACCTCTCCCCCTCCCCCTTATCTCAAAAGTTGGACCCATCAAAAAAATTTGCTCCAAAATGAATTCCGATACCAAGTGAAATTGTACACCACATATTGAAGAACAAAAATCGTTCAAGTTTTTTTTTCAAGGGTCCAACTTTTGAGATAAGGGGGAGGGGGAGGGGGTTCACTCTGTCAGGAAAAGTTGAAGAAAATGGCTGTGAAACAGTTTATTGGAAAGGAAATTTGATTCTGAATACTTTTGGTGGTTACAAATTTTCCCGTATCTCCGAAACTTTTCGTTGAAAATGAAGAAAACGTGATTTTGAGTTTGTCAAAAAACTTTCCATTTCCAAATTTGGGCGGTAGGAGTTGCTCCAAAATGGATTTTGATGAGGAATTAAAATGTACATTAGGTGTTGAAGAACAACTTTTGTTTGAACATTTTTTTCATTACGACCTATAGAGTTGGGGGAGGGGCCCTGGGAAAAGAGGGGAAAGGAAAAATAGGTACCCAAGCAAAATTTTTTTTAGTGTCTAGAATAAAAATCAATCATAAAATCAATTTCAACAGTAATCCCGCGTGGAAGCCTTTTTTTGTACAATTGAGACCTGACTATCATCACCACTTTGTTAATTTCAGGACCTCCCCATAACTTCCATCAGTTCTAGCACTTTTCAGGCGCCATGACTAGAGACTACGAATACTTTGATTAAAGCTCTAAACAGTGAAGGAAGAAATTGTTGGCTTTTTCTTCTCCACTGAGTTACATAGATTTGGATAAAAATTAAATTTCCTGAAAATAAACGTATTTTAAGAGAGAAAATTGTTAATAAATTCAACTGAAAAACATTTCAACTCATTCTGATCAAGTGAATTTTTCACGCAATCTCATAAAATAATAAAAATTCAATTTGCACCCATGAAATCTCAACAGACAACAATGAAATTGGTTAAAATGATTTTTGAAATACTTCGATTTCAATTCGAATAATATTCGTCGACTGATAAGGGGAAAAAAACGACCATGAGTCAAATTTCGAAACAACGGGTGGTAGCTGCATTGGCAACATCAGCAATCTCTCATCCCCAGCACAAAGTGAAAAACGATGGAAAAAATTCACCGTAGAGATAATAAGTAATTCATACGATCTACCGCCGCAAATATCCACAACTGTAGCGAGCAAGGAAGACGGAAGTATGAATACGGAAAAATATTAATGATTTCGCGCAATCGGTAACACAACGAAGAGGGAGAAGTGAGGCTAAGGGCGAAAGATTTCATTATTACACATCGCACGCGGGACGATAAACAAACCAATTACGAGCATGAAACAGCAATTATCTAAGTGCACGTTCGATTGTTCGCGGATGACTTGATAAGTGACGAAGAGAACGAAGAAGAGCGCCGGTGGTGTCGACGAGTACGCGATGTGATGGTTGCAGAACGTCGCGGCGAGCGATATCAATCGCTACGTGATTAATTGCATCCCTTAATACAATATTTACATCAATAAAATGTTTACAATTAACCGGATAGCTTTTTAAAACGCGCCGATATATTTGGTGGGGTAATTTACCAACACCGCCAATATGCTCCTTGTACACGACGAGTCGACGACCGAACAGCACCACCGCGAGAAGGGAGGATTGTATGAAGGCAGGATTGGCTCTGTTTTGCTGGTCGTATTCTACACCAACTGTACCATGACGTCATCGGTATTGCAAATATAATGGAACGAATTTCGGTTTGATACAATTTTTCGTAAGCTTTACGTGAATATTTTTAATTTTTCTAAAGGTGGGAAGGGCAGTGGACCTCGATCAGGTGGAAATTCACATCCTTTCAGACTCAAGTCCTATCCAGTTGTTCTTGAAATCATACTTTAGGTAATTCAAAAAATTTTGAAAATTCAAGAATTTATTTTTTTGAAATTTAACAAAAAAATTAAGGCACGTTTTCCTTCTGGGTAAAACCTTAGATTATGAATGTTCAAATGTACTTATGTATTTTAGATTTGAGGCAATATAGAGACTAAACTTCATGACTTTTTATTAAAATGTGATGCAGCTTCAAATTTTTTCAAATTTTCTCGTATTTTTTCAAAGTTTTAGAATACTTTTTGCAGTTTTTTCCTTATTTTTAAAAAATATTTTCGTTTTTTCTTAAAACATATCTTATTTCAATCATTACTTTTAATTAAAGTATCAATACACTTCATTTTTCCCAAGTTTTCTCTTATTTTTTTCAATATTTTAAAATACTTTTTTCATTATTTTCTAATTTACAAATTTTTTTTTCAAATCTAACATAATGTTATTGTGTATTTGCTAATCATGTAAAAACTTTATCAAGGTTACGTTACACTTTTTCAAATTTTACCCCCCCCCCCCCCCGGTCGTAAGGCATATCCATGTCAAAGATTTTAAAAAATGTTGACCAAAGAAAGTCTTGAATTGGATGTATTTGCCCCCAAAAGGTCGCTGGTTTTTTTTTTCAAAGTTCAATTTTTTTCAACTCTGAAAATTAATTTTCTCTGAAAATCTTAATCAACTCCGAAATGTTACATCGATTTTTCACCTTTTTTCCTATAGTTCAATTTTTTTAAACTCTGAAAATCAATTGTTTTAAATTTTTTTCTTAGCATTTTTTAGCCTTAATTTTTTTCTCAGCATTTTTCTCTTCACTCTCTTTTGAATTCATATTTTTTAAAAGCTTCTTCAAAAATTTTCCAACTGCCCCCCTCCATTTTTTCCTCAGATTCTCTTCCTTAAAATGTTTTTAACCATACATTTTTTTCCAACAATTTTCTTTCAATTTTTTAAACCAATATTTTCTTTCAAAATCTCAATCAACTCCGAAATATTACATCAATTTGTTACTTGCTTTCTTTCTTAGTTCAATTTTTTTAAACTCCCAAATTTTTCGAACTCTGAAATCAATTGTTTTAAATTTTCTTTCTCAGAATTTTTTAGCCTTCATTTTTCTTTCTTCGCATTTTTCTCTTCAATTTTTTTCAAATTCAAATTTTTTAAAAGCTTCTTCAGAAATTTTCCAACTTCACCCCCCCCCCCGCAAAAATCAACAAAATCAAATTTTCTAGGTACAAAAATATTTCAAATTGGAAGAAATCTGTATTTTAAATCAAAATTATAAAAAATTGAACGCTATATACCTAAAAAAAAGATAACGAGGACAGAGTAATAACTTTGAAAAAACAAACGCATATAATATGCTCAATTTTTTCGCCAACTTTTCTTGAAATTTTAACTAGCAGGAATGATTTTTTTTTTCATCGAGTAAGTAAACATAAATTTTTTTCAATCGCTGAAAGTGAATTTTGAAAAAAAAATTGAAAATTTCATACACCAGTGCAGCCAACAGCAAATCATAAAATTCCAAAATACGGAATTTATATCGACTTTGAATTGATTATTTTTTCGCCTGAAAATATTATGTACTTATTCATTTTTTCAATGACCTCGAATTAATTTTTTTAACGTTTGAAAAATTCACAATAATTTTGTTTTCAATCATCAGAAATATTGTGATGTTCTGATGTTTTCAAATTCAAAACATACTTCTATTGATTGGGAGAAAAAATTGGTCCAATTACTTGACGAAAAAATAATGCATTCGAGTTCATATTTTCAGGCAAAAAAATAATAAATGCAAAGTCGATATAAATTCCGCATTTTGGAATTTTATGATTTACTGTTGGCTACACTGGTGTATACAATTTTCAATTTTTTTTAAAATTCACGTTCAGTGGTTGAAAAAATTTTTCTATTTAATTACTCGATGAAAAGAAAAATCATTCCAGCTTAGTAATAATTTCATATTATTGAAATATTTCAATCTGCAACTTTTCAACCCCCTGGTAGCAGTCTAAGTTTTGATCGGAGAAGGATGGCGATGGTTTAGGGAGATGTAGATATTCAAATTGCATCTTTTAAGTGTTACGAAGGCCTTCTCACACAATTTTGATTAGCTAAAAAACGCAAAAAACAGCGTTTTTTTTTCAAAAGAAGGTGCACTTTGAGCACCTCCTGCTCCCCTCCCCTTGCCCCTCGAAGACTCAAAATTTTTTTGTGAAGTCTCCCACTCAAAGTAAACCACTCCACCAAATTCGGTCAAAATCCAAGATATTTTTTTTTTTGATCCAAGACCCTATAATGTTCATACACGCAAAAAAATAATAATAGAAAATGTTGAAAAAATTAGTAAATTTTATTTTAAAAAATAATAACGGGGCACCATTCAAAAAATTTGCAAAATTAAATCAAAAAATAATAATATTTATCAAGTTATTTAGTAAAATTCATCATTCAATAATAAACTTTACCAAGTACTTGGTAAAATTTATTACTTGGTAAAATTTATTATTGAATGATAAATTTTACCAAATATCCTGATAAATATTATTATTTTTAGATTAAATTTTGCCAACTCTTTGAATGGTGCCCCGTTATTATTTTTTAAAATAAAATTTATTAATTTTTTTTTGAGTGTACAACGAATTTGATCACTTGTATTAAGATCAAGAGTTCTGCAAAATTCATTAATTTCCAACTTTGAAAAATGAGGAATTCATCAATTGATGGGTAATTTTTAGTTTTGTATTGATTAAAAAAAATTGAATTTCTAAGGAATACCCAAATCAAAAGAAGTTTAAAGAATTTCTGATTAAAATCGTTATCAACGCTTCATTCACTTCTACTTATTCCTTTAAAAATTCGATTTATTTACATCGAAGTTAAGAAGTCCTTGCACAAATAAATTAAAATTAAAATTCAATGAAGACACCAATCAAAAATTCACCATTTTTATAAACCACCCTTTATAATTGATATTTTGTATTTTAAATATTAATTTTTCGAATAAATATATAAAAAAAAATAATAATTCGAAAAAAAATAGACAGAGCCAAAAAACACAAGTCCACCGCAACCCGCAAAACATCGCCAATGCAGCCTTCAGACAACGCTTAGAAGGGTTACTCGGCCTTTCTCTTTCTTTCCTATGCACAGTTCGCAGCAAACACCAAGAGGGAGGTACCACATACGTACTGGTTATACACGAACAATGGAGAGCGACTTTTGTGTGTTTTTCAAGAGGGTCTTAGGGGTGGGTTTTAATTCGACAATGTACACGCGGATCGGATCGGATCATTCGGAAAGGGATGCGATGATTTCGCAGCTCTCGAAGTCCATTCAGTGTTGTAGATCTTCGGTGTACGGAAGGACTACCGTAGTACGACAGATTCGGTTGCTAGTGATGTCGATTACGTAAATTACGTGCGCGTTCGTTCCGACGACTCGACGACAACCTGTTCAGTGCAAATTTTCGCGTCGCGATTGAAAATAAATTTTCCCACAGGAAAGTCCTACGCAGGATGGACTCGTTCCACAACACCGGTCCTACCACCACCCTAGGTGGTAAAAAACTATCGAAATCTTTTCTAGTCGATTCCATAATCAATGGTAAAAGTTCGAAAAGCACGTCGTATGAACATTTTGCCACAGCTGCTGCCGCCGCCGGGTTACCGTATTATTCTAATTTGGGTAGTTATTTGTATTCGATGGGATTAGCGACCTCGAACGTTCAACGATATCCGACCAGTTACCTGTCTTTAAGTAATTTTACGTCATTACCGCAAAATCCGCCGATGCTCGATATGATGTATCCGCTGAACGGAGCCGGAGGAGGAGGAAACTTCACTCCGAGAGCTTATTCGCCCAGATTAGAGAAGTGCAAACCGATCAAACCGATTCCTACGTGTCGGCAGGCTCATCAACGAGATGTCAAATCGCCGACGTGTCGTAAACGATCTTACGCCAGAGAGGATAATCGTGATGTTTTAATTAATGGTGAGTACGTGTGATTTTTTCGGTATTTTTCCCCCTTTAATTCGGAAATTTAGTTTATATGAATGTGTTACGATGTAGATGCGACCATCAGTGACCCTTATCGTTGAAAATTTTCACTTTTCGGTACCCCTTTCGATCAGATATTATGTTACTTATCTGCTATTGATTTTGATTTTTTGCTTTTGAAATTGCAACTTATATGTTTGGGTTTCAAAAAATGATTTTTTTCGTTTTTTTTAAAAATGTCCAACAGTTTACATTTCTTCCGAGTTATCATTTTTTTAAAAATAGAACAAATTTTTTTGTATCGATGTCAGAATTTTTCCAAGTTTTCAAAAGTCGAATAAATTTGTGTCCCTCGGAAATCAAAATACAAGCAACTCAGCTCGTCAAAAAAACAACAGATTTTAAATTATCTCAATGTTCTAATTTTTTTTTCAAAAATTTGTCGGAAATTTCTGAAGGATGAACTCAAGGGTGGCATAATGACACTTCCCTACAGTCACCCCGTATACTCGAGAAATCTAGGTTTAGTCTAAAAAAAAATTAAAATTTGTACCAAAAAAAGAGAGAAAAAATCATATCTACGCGTAGAAATAATGAAAAATTTTATTTAAGTTGAAATTTGTCAATTTCACCAACTTCGGTTTCTTTCTAAAGGGAGACAAGACACTGTAAAATTTAAAATTTCGAAACATTTAGGAAACCAATTTAAAAAATCATTAAAATTTTAATTTTATTTTTTTTTTGATCCGAATTTTGACTCATTTAACGAGGAAGATTTACCGACTGTAAATTTTAGTAGAACAGAATACCTTTTCAATTCATAAAAAAGTTTCACTTTTAAAAACTAATGCTTGAAAAAAATTATTAATAATGGGACCTGTCTGATAACACTTCGCGATTTGAACAAATTAAGTTCACCCCTTCAAAAAAAACTTACAATAAATCGATTTTGTATCAATTTCTTTTAACGTACTCAGAAAAAATAGTACCCAAGTCAATAAATAACATTTCTTTTCCCTTATTTTCAAGAATTTCTCTGAGATTTTAACAAAAATTTATTAAATCAAATTTTAATTCATGAAAATTCATACACTATCGAAACATGACAAGTAAAACTTTCCAGTACTTACGTATTTTACAGAATATTAATTACAATTTACACTCCAAATCTTCGAAAATTTTTTTAAAAATTTTTGCAACAAAATTATGAAGCACCCCCCCCCCCCTCTCCCACCCAAATCATATCCATGTTGAAAATATTAAAATTTACGACCTCAAATTTGAGTTTCCCTCCTAACAATTTGTTATCCATCAGAAAACATGATAACATTTCGGTGCGAAGCAAACAAGAAAAGGCGATCCTCCTTTCTCTCCCCCCCCCCCCCATTTCTGAGGAATTCCTATTTTAGTCGAAAAATTTTCAATTCGAGTCGCGGAAAAATTGATATTTTGCGCCGAAAAATTAACCCCCCCCCCCCAATTTCTGAGGAATTACGATTTTAGTCGAAAAATTTTCAATTCGAGTAGCGGAAAAATTGATATTTTGCACCGAAAAATTAAATTCTGAGTCAAAAATTCTGAAATTTTCCAAATTGAATGATTTTAAAGAAAAAATTAAACTTCTAGTCGAAAAAATTACGATTGTACGTAAAACTACAATTTTTCATTGAAATTGTAATTTTATTGACTGTAGTAAGTACTAATTTTTCAGTCGAAAAGGTCATCTCTCCAGTCGATTAATTTCAGCCAGCAAAATAACGTTTTTTTGCTGGCTGGTTTTCTCAGTCGAAAAATTTGCAAAAATCAGACTCGAAATTTAATTTTTTCACATAGGTACGTTTCTTTAATATTGAGAAGGCCTTTTATGAAAATTGAAAATTTTCTAGTTTATATAAATTTTATTGGTCTATTTATTTTTCATTTATAGAGAGTCACAAGCTTTTCAGCTTGAGTAGATCTTGAGTAGAAAAAAAACTACGAAAAATTACCCAAATCATTGAAAGTTTCCTTTTTAAGGGGAGGGGGAGAGAGAGACGTGAATACCACCAGTAAGTTATCTATTAATATGATTTCCAAAATGAGTAACATTTATCATCATTAAAATACCTCAATTTTTGCTAAAATTTCTCAAGTTCATAATCATCATCTCTCCAGCTAATTTTTCTATTCGTGGGCGGAGGAAGTTCAACTTTATCGAATATTTTGTGAAATGAGACAATGCGTTTTTCATTCAAGATCTACTTACTTAAATTTTGGATTTTGAGGAATAAACGCTGATCAAGGATGTTCTGACAGATCTGGGTTGTTTATGGAAAAAAAAACAATCTTTCATCAATTTATGAACTCGTATTGAGCACTGTAACAGTTTTAATTCAAGTGAAATATTTAGATTAGATTCAATTCCCCTTATTCGAAAACAATTTTTGTGATGTAGTTTTTTTTTTCTTATTCAATGCTAATTTATTCAAAACCTGCTCAAACTGGAAAACTCATACAGTCATACTGGTCTCAAATGAAAGACATTACATAAACCAATAATCTTTATTTGAACTAAATTTTTGATTTCTTTGCTGCAATTTTCATAAAATGCCTCCAGTTTTCAAAAATAGTATTGAAAAAAAAATTAATTTCCGAGTATTTTACTCATATTTGAGAACAGTTTTGAGTAAAACAATAATTGTGACGAGTCGTTGAAAAGCTACTGAAATTCTCTATACTTTGAGCCTAAGCACGTCAAAATACAAGAATTTTGCGATTTCCCCCATTTTTTTGAAAAAATCACAACTTTTGAACTTTAAATTCAACTTTGACCCAACTTTTAACCACTTTTTCGATCAATTGGCGAAATATACGTGTGTCCAGGAGGTAGAAATTATATCAGATCAAGTCCCTTTTTAGAAACAACGGAAACTGATTTTTTTTAATGCAGGCATCATGGCAAAATTTTTCAAGAAAAAATTGACTTTCAGTAACTTTTTTTGAGCAAAAAGTAACCAAAACGTGACCAAAAAATGGCCAAAAAGTAACCAAAAGTAACCAATAATTCAATTTTTTCGGAGGGCAATTTTTTTTACACTTTTCTGGGAGGGGCCAATTTTTTTTGTAGTTTTCTGCAAAAATTCAAAGATAAATCAACTGGAAAGACATGAATTATTTCATTTATTAAATTCCTTCGTCAAAACAACAAACAAACTAGCAAAAATCAATTTTTTAATTTTTTTATTGAAGAATTTTGAAAAATAGCAATGAAAATTTGAATTTTTGTCTGGAAGTGCGAAGAAAAAGTGACTTTTGAGGGGAAAAAAGTAACCAAAGTGACCTTTTAGACGCGAAAAGTAACCAAAAAGTGACTGAAGTCGAAAAAAGTGACAAACATCCTAAAAATGTGACTCGCTATGATGCCTGGAATAAGACCTAACACACTCTCCAATGCTCCACACGAGTTTCTTTCTCTCCATGGAATAGCCCACATTCGATGATGTAAACAATTTTTTGCAAGAAATTTAAAACGTTTGAGCGAAGAATGGGGTTGTCTTATAATATTTGCTTAAATAGTGTACAGCTTCTCCAAGGTATAGCACTGTATTTCAATTCGTTTAAACGTACTCTCGGGTATTTTTCGCGATCACAGCGAGGTAAATATCGCGAGGTGTACGTCGGTACTTTTAGAAGAGTACCTGGTACCTGCCTACATACAATACATACTTTGCAAACCATTACACTCGTATGTACATTTAACGCATCCGTCCTTCGAATAATATGCATAATTTCACAGATAATACGCGATGAGGTTTCCCTAACTCCTTGAATTCAACTTTTTCCACGTACTTACATCGGTACAGCGCATTTTATCCCTTACATTTCATCATCGTATTCGAAAATCTCTACGAACCGTACTCGTAAGAATTTCGTTTAAAATCATCGTGTAGACGATGGATGTCGAGCATCTTCTTTCTGGACCTGACATTTACTCTGCACAATAGCAAAGGTACTTTTACGTACGTACTCGGTACAAATTAATCGAGTTGTTATTTACGTAGGTAAGTGCCAGTGATGCATTTTACATACCTACGTAAAACTTTACTTACAAAGTGTTTATGACGTAAAAAAGACAACTTAGTTTCGTTGGTACAATTCTATCAATTTAATCTCACATCTGGGCTATTCCATACTAAAACAGACCAAAAGTGAAGTCGGGTCCTCCGACTTCGCTCAAATTTTTTCTACACGTTCCCCTCGGTGGTCTAATCACAAAACCAAGATAATTTTTTTCTTAACCCTCAAGGAGACGGGCGAAGAGGTCTTGAAATTTTAATGCAATTGCAATTTTTACCCAAATTACCAAACTTTGAAGACTCATATCTCGAGATAGGTTGTACTTGAGGGGAAAACTGTTTGCGGGGTCTGAAAGAAAATTGATAGGAGATTCAAAACCGGTAATCACATTATGAGAACCTCAAAGTTGAACTTTGGTGGTGAAAGTTCAACATTCATGATAAAAACAAAAGATGAAAGCTACCATTTAAAAATTTGAAAAAATTACAGTGAGTAGCCCTTTTTACCATTTTTTCAAGCAACAAATTTTCAAGATGGGATCTCTAGACCCCTGGAGGGTAGAAGGATTCACATTTCACAACTTTGACCAAAATTCAAAAAAATCGAAAAAGTGAAGTAACACATCGATTACTACTATTTCGAAGGCGCTGATCCCGAATATGTACAAAGTTTTTTCATTCGACCCCCTTGAACCCCCATATTAGCCCACTTGATTGGGTCAAAATTCAAAAAAATGATAAATAACGTGTGACCTGTCGTTTGTTAGGTTTTTGAGGGTGCTGAGTTCGAAAATTTGCTAATTTTGTAGATTTGACCCTTTAATGCCTCTTTAGCCCCCAACTTTGGGGGAAACTACTGTGTACATATTCGGAATCAGCGCCTTCGAGTTAGTAGTAATCGATGTGTTGCTTCACTTATTCGATTTTTTTGAATTTTGGTCAAAATTGTGAACCCCTCTACCCCCGGGGTCTAGAGATCCCATCTTGAAAATTTTGGCACGGATATGCCTTTAGGCCTGAGGGGTAAAATTTGAAAATCGTTACGTTACGGGTTACAGGTTACGTAACGGTTATGTTAGATCAAGGCATTATGACATTATGTTAGACTTGGAAAAACTTAGAAATAAAATGAAATATTATATTTGGACATGATAATATTATGTTAGACTAAAATGGTAGATCGAGATGTAATGATATTGTGTTGGACTTTGAAAAATGCACACAAATGGTGATTATGTAATTTTGATGGTATTTTAAAACCGATGTTCGTTAACTAATGTTTATGGTAGAAGAAGACATAATGACATTATGTTGGACATGAAGAAACTTAAAAATTGGATTATTAGATCTGGATATCATGACAGGGATGGCGATATCGATCCGATATTTTGGAGTATCGATATTTCATGGGATCGATATTTTTTGCTCAGTATCAAAACCCGATATTTTTGTTCTTATCATCCTTAAAATTAGCAAAATCATGAATTTTTAAAAGTGAAAATATATCATTCATTCTACAACTTTGTGTTCTCGTCTCAAATATATACAATTTTTCTTAGTCGGTTGTTGGAATTATACTGATAATGAAAATTGAATAATTTAAACCCAGAATACAATAAAAATGCTCGCGATTCACAACAAATACAAGAAATGCAATTTTCAATGTAAATTTTGGTGTAAATTTTGCTGAATTTACCCTGATATGATAGAAAGAAAAAAAATTAATATCGAATATCAATATTTTTGTCACCGATATTTCATGGATCGATATTTTTCATCCGATCCATATCGATACTCTAGCAAAATGTCGTCATTCCATGTATCATGATATGTTGGAAGACATAATAAGAAGAATTGATGTCTACTGTGGATGAGAAAAGAACTGATGTTTTTCAAATGTTGGTCTAGTGATTGGAAATAATGTAGAAGGGAAAAGAAGAATTAAGGTTATGCCTTGATCTAACATAACCATTACATAACCCATAACCCATAACCTGTAACTGTTAAGTATGTAACACATAACTAGTTATAGAAAATGAAAAATGTAATAATGATTCAATAAGTTGTAAATCTATCATTGAAGAAATTGTTGAAAGTGCAAATAATTTATTATTAGCAAAACAACACACCTTGATGTAGTCTGAGGAAAAATATTTGGATATTGCGCCAGGAATGTATCAAAAAGTAATTAGTTTACTTTATAATGAACAAGAAAAGGAAAAAAATTATTGAACCTGGGGTATTTAAAAAAAATGATTCTATTTGTGTGATTTACAGAAATTGTTGATTTATTGATTTTTTTATAAATCGGGGGGGGGGGGGGTTCAGGAAAAAATGATTCGACCTGTGTCCATAGAAAAAAGGAGGGGTATTAAAAAAAAAAGTTGAAGAATTATTATTTCCAAGTATGTATTTATTTAGGTGAACCTCATGAAAATGTTACTCCATTTATGATTGCTACCAGTGAGATAGGTCGAAAAAATAGGTGTGGTGTGAAACCAGAACATATTTTGTACATGGCAATGAAAGTTATGTGATTACCAGGGCTGAATGGTGAAATTTTGGTTCCCGTTCTCGTTCTTCATAAGTCGTTCTTGTTCCTATTCTTGTTCTTCAATAATACTCAAGATCATTCTCATTCTCGTTCTTGTTCTTCAAAACTTGTTCTCTTTCTTCAAATTTTTTGTTCTTTTTGGTTCTTAGTTCTTTATATTTCTCAAAACTCAAAATTCTCGGCATTTTTTAAGCAAAAAATTGAAAAAATGCAAAATCATCATTCTTGTTCTTGTTCTCGTTCGTCACTTACCGTTCTCGTTCTTGTTCTTTTAATGTTTTCAACATGGTTCTCGTTCTTGTTCTCATTCTCAGAATTTTTGGTTCTTTTTGGTTCTTTGTTCTCGTTCGTCCTCGCAGCCCTGGTGATTACATTTGGCAGATAGCTTATATCTTACTTTCAAAAGCGTAGCAAATAGTAATACAATAACAAGGGCAGATATTGAAGATAGAAATTTTGTTGAAAGATATAGGTATAGAGAGAAATTTTTCATTCTTGAAAACTATTCCTAATTCTGCATTCTATTGGAATCAGAGGAAAAAATATGTTTTTGCAATGATATGGCAATTGAGCAAACCAGCAATATTTCTTACTTTGAGTGCAAGTGAATACAAATGGATAGAATTAATTTGTATGCTTCTTAAATTTGCTGAAGATACAGAATTTAATGGTTCAGATCCATTATTAGAATTATCTTCAAATAAAATAGCAGACAAAACTTGTCGATTAAAAAACCCTAATCACTTTAAATATATTTTGACATATCCATGTTCTAAGATTTTTACCTTAAGGTAAAAAATGCTTTAATTTTTTTTGGTTGAAAAAAGGGTAAAAAGGGCTACTCACTGTAATTTTTTCAGATTTTTAAATGTTAGCTTTCATCTTTTGTTTTTATCATGAAAGTTGAGCTTTCACTACCAAAGTTCAACTTTGAGGTTTTCAAAATATAATTCCTGGTTTTGAATCTTCTATCAATTTTCTTTCAGACCCCGCAAACAGTTTTCCCCCAAGTACAACCTATCTCGAGATATGAGCCTTCAAAAGTTTGGTAATTTGGGTAAGAATCGCAATTGCATCAAAATTTCGAGGCCCCCTCCCCCGCTTCCTTGAGGGTTAGGAAAAAATTATCGTGGTTTTGTGATTAGATCACCGTGGGGAACTTATAAAAAAAAATTGAGCGAAATCGGAAGACCCGACTTCATTTTTGGTCTGTTTTAGTATGGAAAAATCCATGTTTGTTTTTATTTCGCAATTCAATCATGTTTTTATACTCGTAAGATTTTTTCATCCATTGTGGGTCGCTTATTATTAGGTACACGAAAAGAACAACAACGACGTAAATTTATCGAGGAATCCATACCTTTTAAAAAAGATGAAAAAATAAAAACCAAGAGCAGAGTTTTTAACTTGGTTTATTTCCTTAACGCCCTTGTACTCGTTTCTACATATTTCGCAATTTTACGTAAATACGTACATATCGATGATGAAATTTACATCTCTGCAGCAGCAAGAATATGTGCAGTATGCATTACCCTTACTTATATTTTTGCGGTGGCGAATTTACGAAGATAATATCTACATTCGCTGCGAATGAAAATATGCATCCGTATTAAAAACTCAATTACGTATGTACAATGGCCTCGTATAGCATACCTAACCTTTGCATACTTACAATATACATCTACACGCGAGACTTTCGTAATGCTTATTTAATTTTCCATATAAAGATGTAACCGTATAACTGTAGATACGAGTACGCTTATTTTTATACTCGCGAGTCCACAAGTGGTTTCAATTGGAATAAGAGCTTTTTCAAAAGTACCTACTCGCGTCTTTAAATGTGTTACGTTTGACGTACGGTGGAGTTTTTATCCCTCCTGTTTTGTTCGTAGTAATTTTTATTCGAGAGAGTTTCGCGTCGTCGTCGAATTCATAAAGGGGTATTTTTCTCGAGTTTTTAGAACGATGTTTCTTCTTCTGTACGTGGAATACGAATTGATATCCAGTGAAGACTTTATTAAAAATTGACATCGATAAACATTTTCAAAAATCATAAAATTTGACGATTTTTTTTGTTTTCGTGTGATCATTTTCTTGTCTGTCTCCAATTCGAATTCTACGATAATTTAATGGATAACGTTTTCTGGGTAGTGTGTACGAAGAAACTTATCTGGATTCTCATACAGGAGAGGAAAATAGAGAAAAGAGACAGAGGTGAGAAAATTTAAACAGAATGGTTGCGGAAGGTGGTAGGGGATGTGGATAATAATTTTTCTCAAAATAATTGCTTCCTGAAGACTACAGCAGCAGTTCCAGAAAATTGGAAAAAAATTTGACCGACAATTTTCCTGGAAAAAATTTAATTTTCTGTCAAAAATGTGGATTTGAATTCAAAGTTGCCAATTTCGGAAAATTCTGCTTAAATCGATCAAATAAGTCACCAATATGGGTAATCCGCGGTTATAGGGGCTGAAGTACATATGGGCCATTTTTATGGGCTCTTCTCCAGCGCTGAAAAAATCTAAAATTACATAGTGGCTCCGAAACGTCTTGAAACCGCTTCCAATCGATTCGGCAGGTCGAAATTAGGGTATATACTGAATTTTAGATTTTTTCGTTGATTTAATCAAATTTTCATATTTTTCAACTTGATGAGGTGATTTTGAAATTTTAAAAATCCGCCAAAATTCGTTAATGAACTTCAGCACCTAGAATTTTCGATATGGGGTCTTATTATGATGTACTTTCGATGTATTTTTCTTTGGGCTCAAAATTTTGCTTTGAGTTGGGACACCTCCCTTGTAAGAAAAATAAAAATAAAAATATGATTTTTGAAAGCAAAATCCAAGGATATTTTGATAAAAAGAGTCAATTTTTGAACATCTTATGACGGTTAACAAAACATGAAAATCTTATACAATGCAATAAAACCACGAGACTGGATTCGAAATTTTCGAAATTTTAACAAATTTGAGACTTGGAATTTTATAAAATTTTACGGAGTGCTCAAAAAAAGCCCGATTTTTCTAAATTAACAGAATTTCCAAAAACTTTCGAAATTTTCGAAGAGAAAAGTATCAGGAGTTTGAATCCTACCCTCTTCCGCGCCCAATCAGAATAAAGGAAAGGAGAAAATTCGTGAATTTAAATTTTAAAATAAATGTCTATCTGCAATCCAAAATTAAAGAAAGGGTAAAAAACCAAAAAATGACATTCATTGACATCAAATAATTTGAACATACTAAGTATTAATCGTATCGAGTGCATTCAAAAATGTTTTTAAAGTCATTCAAAATACCTAATATTTTATCAAAATTACTTCAAAATTGCCATAGAAATGGTTCCGATCATTGAAAAACTAATTAAAAAGAAAAAAAAACATAATAAAATATTTAAAATTAATAATATATTTACCGCTTGAAAAATTGTTAAATAAAATTATTTGAAAATATGATCAAGATTTCTTGAAAACAATTAAAATCGTCTTCAAATTTTCGAAACATTTCTAAAATGGTACAATAAATTCACGAGAAAACAATCAATTTGAAATATCGTTGAAATTGTTTCAAAAAGTACACAAATTGTCAAAACTGGTATAAAAATAATTCGAATTTTGATAAAAATTGAAAACTGAGTTGTTTTTTTACTTTATCAGTCAATTTTCAAAAAATTGAAGGATTTTTTGAACGTGTTTCATGTTTTAAGGAACTTTTACAAAAACCATTTTTAAAATTAAACTTTAATAGGTACCTAATCAATACTTGATTGTTATATTTTTGAATCGGGACGAGAACTTTTGCAAATATTTCTTTTTAATTTTTTCCAAACTTTTGGAGAGATATTTTCACCCCTCCCCTCTCTCCATTCACTCTCAAAAAATTAAAAACATCTCGATTTTTTGCAGAACCACTCAAACCCTTTTTAAAAATTTCATCAATAAAATATGTAAGAAATTAATGAACCTACAAAATAAAATTTTTTAAATTCCATTAGCAATTTAAAAAAAAAAATATTTACTCAATAACAAAGCCAGAACTTTTGAAACCAAGGCAGGTTATGTACAGTTTATATTTCATTTTCAGCCTCATTCGTCGATTTCATGCCTTTTTCATCACTTCTCTCACTAGCTGGATCTTAAAGAAACCTTTCGTTACGTTCAGGGTGTCTAACAAAATTTCAAAACCCCAAAACAGGACAAACAGGACCTTCAACAGGACCTTAAAAAATCGGTTCTGATCAATTTTGTACCCCCCCCCCCCAAAAAAAAAATCTTATTCTGGCAAAAAAAATTGAAACAAATTTTTTCAATAATTGTTAGAAATGAGCAAAAAATTTATTTTAAAAATTCAAGGACAAGGAAGATAGTATCTCACACAGTTTTTCCACTAACAGCCTCTCAAAAAAAAAGTTCCAAAAAAATTAAGGTGCAGTGGGGCAATTGCAAACCACTTTTTGATTAGTGACACTTTGCCGGTTCACTGTGCTGGCTCTATGACACCAATCAACCTGAAATTTCTGTCACACAAACTTCAAGGGGTTCTCTATTGGTGGGAAAAATTTCGTATCATTTAGTTCATAAATTTATGAGAAAATAAAATTTAAAAATTTTTCAATTGTGTTTTTGCATTTACCCCGCCATGGGGCAAATGCCAAATCGTAAATTATATCTGAAGGTGCTCATTTTTTTTTCAGTTTTGATGGTCAAATCGGAATCTACGTAACATTTACTACCTTTTAATAAACTCATTACCTTCGTTTGATCAAAATTTGTCGGAGATATCCGCGAAAGAAAGAATTTTTTAAAGAAGTGAAAAAATCTCATTTTTTATTTTTATTTTTATTTTTTTTTAATGAGCTAAAAATTGAAAACAAATGATCACTTGTGATAAGTATGACGTATTTTATCGGAAAACACAAAATTTTGATGAAATTTGAACAATATTTTGATAAGAACTCCCAAAAACGCAAAAAATGGCAAAATTTTGTAAGTAAATATCAAAAATTTAATATAAATTTTCACACTTTTGAAGGACTAATATTCTTTTTTTTGTATTTTCGACCAATTTTACATCTAAAAATCGTTTAAAAAATTCTGAGAGTATAAATAAAATGATAGATATTTTCGATTTTGCAATTGCCCCCGCATGACCTTTTTCGGGGTAAATGCAAAAACGTATTTTTCCGCTAATGTAATGAAAATTTTTCAAAAATGATAGTCTTAGCTTTAACTTAGATCTATTAGTATAATTAATCAACAAAAATCAGTTCAAAAAAATTTTACTTCGTACGTTTTTGTCCATTTTGAAAAAAACTGATTCAACTTTACTTATGAGTGATTTTGACACATGTTGATAAAAACATTTCCAAAAAGCAAATGCGTGCACCGATTTCGTTCAAACTGAGTGAGTATATAGGTAATAGATGTGCCTTGACCTACCGAAAGATGGCGCGCTCAAAAATTATGTTAACTGACCTCCAGAAGCTGATTTTGCAAATACCCCGATTTTGCAATTACCCCACTGCACCTTAGCTAAGTATTTTTTAATTTTTTTAAATTTTTTTTCAATTACGATCATTTATTGAAATTTTTTTCCATTTTGGCGGGTGGAATTTCAAAATTGTTACAAAACAGGACTTTTCACTGAAAAAGCCCCAAAACAGTACAAAAACAGGACAAACAGGACCACTCAGCCCAAAACAGTACAAACAGGACGAACAGGAGTTGTTAGACACTCTGACGTTATACTCGATTTTTACATAAATCCATCAAACTTTATTGCATTTTAAACAATTTTTACATTACCAAAATTTTTCAAGATTTTTAAAGCAGTTTTCTTGGCATTCTGTTAATTTTGGAGAATTTTTAAAACAATTTTTATGAAAATTTCAATTTGAATTTTTTTTTAGATATTTTAGCTAAGTAACTTTCACAGATATTTTAAAAGACTTCATTATCACCTTCAAAATAGATTTTTGTATTATTTCAACGAAATGTGGAAAAATTTTTAGATTATTTTTTTACATTTCTATTAATTTTCAGATTTAAAAAAAATTGCACATTTCAAACATTGTTATGAATCTTGAGTGAATTTTGACAATTTTTAAATGACAATTGTAAAACTATGCCAACAATTTGACGAAATCTTAAGTAATTTTTATTTCGTTTCCATTGTGGTTTGAAAAAAACTTCAATTTTCCTTCGTCACTTGAAATTTTTTTATGAAGTTTTCGAGTAGTATTGTATTGGAATATTCAATACAATTTCAAATTATCCCAAAATTTTACAACATTTTGAACGTTTTTTTGTGACTGCACATAATAAAACCACAATTGGAAAAATCTAAAGTCCCCATTTCTCAATAAACATCTGAAAGAAAGCCACTTCAAAATAGAAGAAAATTTCGAAAAATTTGACAAAAAAATGTACCATTGATAAAAAATGAAAATAAAACAGAAATAAAAAATTATTTTTTTCAAAATGCATAATTTTCAAAGCAAATGCGAACATGCCACGTCGAATAAATAATTTAGAAAAATTCCAAAGTAAAAAAAAATTGGAGTCAGTAATACGAAAACAGCTCGTAATTTGGTACCTAAATTACGACCAAATTCAAAAGTTATCGTAAGAAAAAATCTTGAAAATTTCCACTTTTTTACACACCTCATTGAAGCAGCTGGCTAAAATAATCCCTTCGTCACAAACCCACCGATCAGGTCTTATAAGTACAAAACAAATATATCAACCAATCAATAAAGCATTTCTGCATCCCTTCTCATTAAAAAACATACGTAGATGGATGGAAGGTTCAACTGACGTGGGCTCTTTTCAATTTTTCGTCCGAATACTCGGAGTTTTATCTCGATTAAAATATATTATACAAATCGTTACTTACGTATCACGCTGATAGACACGACAATAAAAATAATAATAGAAGAAAAGGAAACAAACCAGACACTCCGAATATAGAAAGGAGGAGCAGCCAGTTTTGAAAAAAAAATTTCAATTCGACCAATCTCGTCATCGTGCACAAGAAAAGGGTTAAACGAGGAGATGGAGAGGGTTGCGAGCAACCACTGGTCGGGTGTATTTTATTAGATAATCGTCCGGAATGAAATCGGAAAAAGGAAGACGAAAAAACAAGTTACATTATGTATTTGTGTATAATGTATCTAGTATATGGTGTAATAATGTGCAGTAAAAAAGGGTTGAAATATCTAATCGCGTATCATCAACCCTTTTTAATTCGCCATTTTGTACGATACCACGATTATTGGTAATTGCGTCCTTTTGTACGTGAGGGTTTTTTTTCGAATTGATTAGGTGTATGAATTTAAATGCATACGAAGATATTCTCCTCGAAAATCATTTTTTTCGCCCCCCCTCCCCAATTTATCGATAAATAATTTTGAAATGGGGAAACTCGTGGATGAAAAATTTCCTTTAAAAAAAGTACTCGAATTCGACGCTGTTTCGATGTTATTTCTATAATTTTCTTTTCAAAATAAAAAATCCATCCCTCCAGCTGCTGTCTATTTCGACTTCTACATCTTCGTACAGGTAATTTCGGGACTGGAAAATGCCAAAAGTGTATTCAATTTTATAAAATTCGTTTCCTTTGACGAGCACCATCGCAGCAGCAGCCACAGCTCAGAAGACGATGACAAAAAGTAAAGGAACTGAGTTTTCTGGCGTTGAAACAACGAAGACGGGGGCGAAATAAAAAGAATTATCAAAGTTCAACTCGCGGGTATAGCTGTTTGTTTTTCTCTTTTTTTCTGCCACTCTTTTTCGTGCGAGGTGAAGAATAGAGGCCGTAAAAAAATAATTTCGTTAAAACGTTGCTTGTTTGGGAAGTTTTTTGGAGCGTAGCCGACATTGTTGAGATTTTTACATCGTTACTTTGGTGCTCGGGCCGCGAAGCTGTGGTTTTGCGGCCTCCGTATTTTTGTCGGAGGCCAGAGCTCGAGGTTATTTTCACCGTCGTCGACGCCCAAGTGTGGCAAAACAAAAAAAAAGTATCGAAGAATTACGTTTAAAGACTCCGACCGACGAAGCGACGTAGATATATTTTGGTAATAAAAATAAGAAGTTGTGAGTGTTTTTTCCCTTATTGCCCCTAACTCCTCCGTAGCTTCGAGGATGTCGGTTTGGATGCGATAATTTAATACGAAGAAGGTGAAATGGAAATGAAGCGAAGATGCCGAGGATTTTCATCGAGTCGCGATAAATTGGCAGTTTGCGCGGTTGTAAAATGGCGACAGATTTTCTATTCGAAGTTAATGTGTATTGCATGGGTGTACATTGAGGAAACTCGAGTGAGAAGATTAGGAAGAGGGGGGATTCGGAGGGTTCAATAGTTGTATTTTCATCGCTGAAAAAAAAAATCAGAAAAGGACGATTTTCCAATTTAAGAGGTAACCATTCAACCCCCTCCCATCCCCCTTATAAGTAGTAACCAAGGGCTTCAGAATTTCTAAAAATAAACCTGAAACGTTAAAAACTGAGCAGGAAATTAAAATAAAAAACATATAAACTTTTCAAAAAAATAAATGTAAAAGCTCAAAAATAAACTTGATCTTTTGTACAACGATTTATACAGTACTCGCCGCTTATTGTAATTGCGCTTAATGGCATAATTCGCTTAATGGCATAGAAAGTGCCTGGGACGGAACGGTTCTATCTTTTTACATGTAAAGTATGCCGCTTAATGTGATGACTGAGCATGAATGAATTCGGTTAATGTCATAAAATATTCTTCAAAAAACATCAAAATAGGTGATTTTTTCGATATTTCATTCAATTTTGGTCACATTTAGAGTAATTTTGATGCAATTTTCACATTTTTCAAAATATTTGTCATTATTTTTATAGTTTTCAATAGTTTTTGACATTCTTGTACAATTTTCATCAAAATTCGAAAAAAATTTCTTAATCATTGAATAGGTGTAGTTGAGAGGTGGCTATTTTTAACAAAAATTCACTTTTTTAAATCATTATTTGCACTTTTAATGAAATTATGTTTTTTGAATTTTTCGCCTATTGTCATAATTCGCTTAATAGCATAAAAAATACTCCGTCCCAAAGCGATTATAATAAGCGGCGAGTACTGTATATAAATCGTTGTACAAAGGAAATGTAAAATAAACGAATTCAGTTTTGAAATGAAACTAAGGAGACTACTTTCTGGAAAAATTATTTTCTATACTTTCTTACTTTTCGAAAAAATAACAAGATTTTCTCTCCATATTCTAAAAAATAATTCGAGTTATTTAATACTGCATTCTGAAAATTTTTCAATTATTGAAAAAAGTACATGTATTTTCTCAGTAAAGTTGTTGAAAATCAAGTTTCTCTAAAACGCAAGCCCCCCCCCCCAAACTGATGTTTAAAATTTCTAACCATTCTAAAGTCTTCAGAAAGATTTTGTTTTTTAGTCCAGAATTCATGAAAATTAACCTGACTGCCAAAAATTGAGTTCCCTTGCCATCTATCGAGTAAGTAGTTAAATAAGAAAAAAATCCTAATTTCCTAGTCGATATCTCGAGTATTTTTTGAACAAATTTTAAATCTACTAAAAAAAAATCCAAAAATTTAAAATTGGAAAAAAAATTGACGGGAAAATTTAGATTTTTTTTTTTTTATATATAACGCCATATACAGCAACTAAGGCTAGAGGCGTGTGGGAAAGGGGGTTACGTCAGAGTAGGGATTTTAGATTTGTATTGGAGAGGAATGTTAAAATTTTTTGAATATGTTGGGAGGTATCTTTCAAAATTTCTGTGGGGGTATTAGAATTTGTTAGTGTGAGCCTTTCTTTTTGAAATTTGGGGCATTGAGTGAGAATGTGAAGAGTGGTGATTTGAGTGTTGCATAAATTACAAATGGGAGGTGGGTCTTTTTTAAGAAGGTATGCGTGAGTTAGGAGAGTGTGCCCTGTACGTAGTCTAGTGAAGATGATGTCAGCTCTTCGAGAAATGTTATTGAAGGAATTTCTGGGGAGTGTGTCATCTTTGATGGTTTTGAGTTTGTTAGTAGAGGGAATTTGGTTCCAAAATTGTTGAAAAGAGGAAAGAGTATTTGATTTGATAGTGTTCTTTAGATCAGTTAAGGGTATTGGAATATTTTGAATGGGGGATAGTTGAAGAGTATGTTTAGCATGAGTGTCAGCCATATCATTGCCAGAAATATTTCGATGTGAGGGTATCCAACACAAGACAATTTTTTTGGGTGTGGTGGTAAGGATTTGTAGGATTTCTTGAGCAATAGGATGTTGTTTTTTGGAGGGATATTGTTGAATTGAGAGTAGAGCAGAGAGAGAGTCTGAGAATATCACTGAATCACTTAGTGAAAAATCAATAATGTAAGTGAGGGCAACTTTAATAGCGTAAAGTTCTGCTGATAGAATGGAAAATTGTGGTGGGAGGGGAGTTAAGATTTGGTTGTTTTTATTAATCACAGCATAGGCAGTAGAGTTAAAGTTTTTAGATCCATCTGTATATAGAGTTTGTAGGTTAGAGAATTTTGTATGAAGTTCTGCAAAGTGAGTACCAAATATGAGAGAATTTGTTTCTGATTTTGAGAATTCTGTTAATGAGAGATCTATGTTCAATCTGTTCAAGTTATAGTTTAGCCAAGGTGGGGTAAGATTTATTGGGTAATGTAAGATGAGTGTATCTTTTTCTATTATAGATTGAATTAAAGTGGATATGTTTGGGGTAAGTAAGTTTAAAGGGAGTTTTGGTTGAGATTTGAAATGAAAGTTAGGTGTGGAAAATATATTTAAAGCGGATAAAGCGATAATTTCTTGTCTTCTTATGTGTAAAGGGGGTTCAGAAGCTTCACAAAGTAGACTTACAGTGGGGGTGGTTCGAAAAGCGCCTACAGCTAGTCTGATACTGGAATTATGAATTGTGTTGAGATTATTTAATGTAGATGAATTTGCAGAAGTGTAAATGGAAGATCCATAGTCAAGGGTAGAACGAATAAGTGTTCTATATAATTTGAGTAGAGTAAGTCTATCTGAGCCATATTGAGTATGAGAGAGTTTTTTTAAGAGGTTAATTTTTGAAAAACAGTTTTGTTTTAATTTAAGGATATGCTGTCTCCAGGAGAGTTTATTATCTAAAATCATGCCAAGGTATTTAACAGAGTCAGATAATGGAATGGGGATTGAATTGATGTTAACATTGAGAGATTTGGGACATTTATATTTTCTACAAAAGTGAATTGCGACAGATTTAGTGGAGGACATTTTTAATCCGTTTAATAATGACCAATTGTGGATGTTGTTTGCTGCTTTTTGAAGAAGTCTTTCTCCTACACTAGGATCTGCACATTCGATTAAAATACCTAGGTCATCTGCAAAAATGACTTCTGAAATAAAGGTGGGAATTATGGAGGAGAGATCATTAATTCCTATGTTGAATAAGGTAGGACTAAGTACAGCAACTTGAGGAACTCCATTTGTGAGTGGGTAGTATTGGGATAAGGTATTTGAAATTCTGACAGCAAATTCTCTATTACTTAGAAAGTTGTGGATGAAGTAGGTAGAGCATGTTGCCTCTGATGTTCCATGAGTGTAGAGTTGAGATTATTTTATGTTTCCAGATTGTGTCGAATGCTTTATTTACGTCAAAGAAAATGGCGAGGAGATGATGTTTGTTTTCAAAAGCTGTTTGAATGCGAGAGTTGATATATGTGAGTTGATGGATTGTGGAACGTGATGGACGGAAGCCACATTGAGTAGGGGAGAGTAGGTTATTATTGAAACAACAGCAAAAAAAATAAATTTACAAAAATATTCAAAAATGTTGAAGTTTGAAAATTAAAAAAAACTGTAGATGTTAAAAATTTAAAGGAAATGTTAGAAGTGAAAAAAAATTAAACATTGACATAAAAATCAAGAGATTCAAAAACTGGTCGATACTAATTTTAATTAAACGTAAAAAAAACTAATCATTTTAAAAATATTTCAACATATCCATGTTCTAAGGGTTTTACCTTAAAATAAAAAAACGGATCAATTTTTTTTGATGTGCTTTTTTTGAAAATCTCACTCATTCGTTATTCGTTCAAATCGGAGGCGGGCATTATCAAGAATGTTTTTCTAGTTAATATTAAACTATCAATAGGAAATGACCTTCGAACAATTTTAGCCATCAACTCTCCTACTCCAACAGGTAATAATTCAAGGAATTTCAAACTTGATGTAACAAAATGTAAAGTACATACTTGAGAAAAGAAAGTCACGAATGATTGAAAATATCATCAGTTATTTTTGTTAGTCAATTTTTATCAAAATTGTGTGATTTTTAAATTTCCTCCTCCTAAAAAAATTCACTCTGTTTTCCTACTTTTGCAATTTTCGTGCTCTGTACAAACCCTGAAAAATTACTCTTCTCTCATGTCTCATCAAAATGTCTACTGGATGTGAAAAATTGAAATTCTTTCTACTTTATTAGGTTTTCATTTCATTTTTCATGCATCTTTGACCAGAAAAATACTTACTATCTCCCCCTTAAAAAAATGTCATGCACTCTTTTTGTGCAGTTTCATAGATCAAGATTGATACAAACTTATTATAAGGAAAAAAATGGGAAATTTTCGCTTGCACAATATTGTTAAAAATCATGCTATTTGGGCAAGATCTTCTTCTCATTCCTGTTTGTAGATGCAATTTCTAATCGATAAATTCAATAAAACAGTTTAAAATCATATCAGGACCAATTGTTTTTTGAATTTTCTTCTAATCAATTAAGGAGTTGAAAGAAATTTGAAAAACATGAAGTTGAAAATTTTTTGAAAAATTCAAAACTGAAAAATTTTAAGAAATTTTCAATTGGAGAAATTGCCAAGCTAAAAAAATTGAGAAAACACTGATTTTTTCAAATTTCTTCAAACTCGGAAAATTTTTCCACTCATTTTAAAATTTCTATTTTTCCACAATTTTTTTTCAACTTTGAATTTCTTTAAAAAAATTTAATTTCACGTTTTACAAAATTTTTTGCAACTGAATAACTGGAAAAAATTTTTAAATATGAAATTGAAAACATTTTTCATAAAATTGGAAATTTAAAATTTAAAATGTAACCAAAAAGTAATCAAAAAATGAGCAAAATGTAACCAAAAATTCAATTTTTTGGATGGGGGGGGCAATGTTTTTTGAAGTGTCCTGCAATCATTTTAAAGATAAACTGAAACGACGTGAATAATTTTATTAAATTCCTTCGTCAAAACTACAAACAAATAATAATTTCATTACGGTTGTAACACTCAGTGTTGCCGAATTCTAATGTTGAAAAATTCCCAAAACCCGACTGACAAAATATAAACGATTTTTTTAAAAAAAAGGTTAACGAATCGCTAACTAAAACATAGCTTGATTTTTGGGAAAAATCGTTCACGAAACGTTTGAGTTTTCGTTACTAATTCGTCAGTGTTTTAGTTAGCGATTCGTTACCTTATTAATCGTCAGCTAAACGTTAACGATAAATTTATGATTCTGTTAGCGAGCTAGTTTACGAATTGCTAACGGAATCGAAAAATGTATCGCTAGCGTTTAGCTAACGAGTAATAGATAAATCGTTAGCTAAACGCTAACGATAGAATTCAAGATTACGTTAGTGATTCGTTAGCGAAACAGTTTACGAATCGCTAACGGAACCATAAATTTATAGCTAGCGTTTAGCTAACGAGTAACTCGCGATAAAATTCATGATTCTGTTTGCGAAATATTTCTTAACAAAACTTTTTTTGAAAACAAATAAAATTTGACCCAGTGGTTAAGAATTTTGGAAAATTATGCTTTCATCAATCAAACTGGTCACCAATATGGATAATTCGTGATAATAGATGCTAATGAACCATTTTTATGGGCATTTCTTCCGCACTGACGATTTTCAAAATTTTCTGGAGGCTTCAAAACGTCTCAAAATTAGTTCCAATCGATTTGGGAGGTCAAAAATAGGTTTTATACCATTCAGTATTTTTTGTTGATGAGATCAAATTGTTATATTTTGCTGGTCAATGAAGTACCTAGTACCTACCTAATTTTGAAATTTAAAAAATTCACCAAAATTTGAGAAATGAACTTCAGCATCTGAAGTTTTAGATTTTTTACGATATCGGTAGTTTAGATTTATTTTTGTTTCGGTTCAAAATTTTATTGTCGGTTGGAATACTTTTCCTGTGAGAACCATGATGATTAGAATTTGAAGTGAAGAACATAATGTAAAAAATTCGTTCACTTTACTTTTGAAAAATTTTATAAATTGGATAGATACATAATATTGAGAATAAATATCTATAATTGAAGAAATTGAAAAAACTTCAACTTGGAAATAATAATAACGATTTTGAAAAATTTTTCTTATGAATATTTCATCAATTTTTCCAACATCAAATTTTTCAAAATTTCTTCCCATCCTAAAAATGTTTTCCAGTAATTTTCATAATTTTCCCCGATTTTTTCCCCACTTAGAATTTAAAACAATAGTCTAAAAAATAAACATTGGAACCCCTTTGAACTACATTCTCCAAAGTAATGAAACATTGCATTTTGGGCATATTATACGGCTATGTGATTGGAGATGGATGGGAAAGGATCGAGATCAAAAATTTTTGTGGATGTTCACTGGCTTTACATCAAGATTGACTTTTAGGAGGAGTTTACCCATCTTATCCGGGGAGACTTTTTTGAGTGTTTTACATGAAAAGAAAAATTACCAAACTGAGAAACTAACGTTGGATTCTTGTTCAGCAGGTCAAAATACCCCGAATGGCATCCTTTTTACGATCACTCTACTTCGAAGTTTAAAAATTCACTTTTAAGGTCATTCGTGAGAAAAAACGTGAATTTTGAGACTTCAAGTAAGTAAAACGATCGTAAACGGGGCGTTTATCTGGGAATTTTGATCTGTTGACAACGAATATGAAATTGTTTTTTTATTTTGAGTATTTCTTCCTTGGAAATTCGTTATTTTCCAAGTTTAAATCTTTGAAAATAACGAAAAAAGATAAAGTAGCCCAACTTCGGATCGTAAAAAAGCTCAAGTTGCCCCGGTTGGGATTAGTCGAACAACTCTATTTTTGGTCGCACAACGGGCTTCCAAAGTAGCCCAATTGAGAAAAATCGCACAATTTGGCAACTCTGGATGCGAATGACGCGGTTCGCCGGAAATGGTCAACCGATAAAACGTTTAAAAATAGATCGTACCTAAACCTAAATTGCTCGCGACATCGACATATTCACGTTCACAACGTCCACTCCACTCCCCACCCCTCACCTCCTCTCGTATCTAAAAAAATCAGATTTGAATTATACGACCTCAAAAATGTATGTGGGGACTATTTATCCAATGGTACCATAATACAATATATTGGATTGTACCCATTTTTATGGCCTGTGGCCCACATCCAATGAATCCAAAATATATTTTCTTCAACGAGAACCACTTGGAATGGCTTTGATTTCAACATCTTACACAAACACAAAACCACCGATCACTTTTAGACGATAAAGGCAAAAATACACTACGTCATCTCTTTAAAATAACGATCAACGAAACCACATTTACATGCACATTCTACAGAACATACTGGACAGCCAAGAACAATGAGATCATAAAAATAACGGACAAAATTTTGTATTAAAGCGCGCATGCGTTATTAAGCCCCCACCACTTTTCAACTTGAAGTTATTGTGCTGTAATTTGTCAATTACATTCCAATACATGTGCAGCGTACACGTACGTTTCGTTAAAGATTCGTTAAAGAATCGTTAACGTAAAGCAAATCTTCATTACAAATTATTTCATTTTTTCCTAACGAATTTGTTCTAACGATTAGTTTACGATTCGTTATAAATTAAAACAAAATTGAACTTGTACAGAAATGTGTTTTTACAAGCGAATGTTCGTTAAAGTTTCTTTGACGATTCGTTAACTTGAAAAAAAACCACCATGCCATACACTTGAAAAATTTATAAGGTATTACTTTCAGTTTTTGTCGCCCATTTTTCGTATGGTAATCGACAAGATATCGGGAGTTAGCGAGTTTTTCGTTAGTCTCGCTAACGAATCGTTAGAAATTTTGTCAATTGGGAAATTATCCGGAATTCGTAAAAAGTTCCGGTTTTTTATTTCACCACCACTATAGCTAAAAAAAAGGAGGGCTGGGAAGCCAAGAAAAAATGAGGGGAGGGGGGGTCAAAATTCATTGAAAAAATTAGGTAATCTAAAAATCGTTTTTTTTTTTAATGGCACTTTAGGAGGCAGATATACATAATTAATTTAATTATACAGATTTGAGCAAAGAAAAATTGAAAAATAACGAGATGTTTGGAATAAACAATTAATATATGAACTATATTAGGTACCTATTAGCTCTCTAAATCTGAATCAGTCAATTTTCGTAAAACTGTGCCTTTTTGAATCAGTGAGTTGAATTTATCTGAAAATCTGTGATATTTCAATTGTTTGATTGATTTATTTTAGTCAAAATTATCGATTTATTCTGTCAAATGGGGAATTGACTCAAAAATCAATTACTTTACTGATATAAAAAAACTGAATTTTTTCAAATTTAGAAATATAAGCGAGGGCAATTTTTTTTGAAAAATCATGATCAACTTTCAATTTTTTTCTTGAAGAATTTTGAAAAATATAGCGTTTCTACGAGAAAATTTTAATTTTTGCTTGAAATTTCGAAAAAAAGTGACTGGGAGGAAAAAAGTGACTTTTAGTGACCAAAGTCGAAAAAAATGACAAACACCCTAAGTGACCTGCTATGATGCCTGCAACTGTGGTCCCTAATAACAACTTCCTTATTTTATTTCAAGAACTAACATTTTATGAGAATTGCCTCTTCCCTTCCAGAAAAGAGAAAAAAAATTTCCTGAAAACGAAAATAAAAGCCACTCAAGGATTTTCATAGGTTATCTGTTACGAATAGTTAAGACATTTAGAAAATGTAAAAAATTGTACTCGAACGAAAAAATAAGAAAAATGAATTCTGAATAGGACGAATGAGTATATTACAATTGAAAATTTTCACTTCCCAGGTTCCCTTGCCTGACTAGTTATTCTGAAGCCTCGAAATATTTTGTTTTTAGTCCAGAATTCGTGAAAATCAACCTGGACCGCCAAAAATTGAGCTCCCTCAGATCTTTCAAGTAGTTGAATAAAAAAATCCCCAATAGACATCTCGAGTATTTTTTGAACAAATTTTAAATTCACTGGAAAAAAATTAGGATCTCGCAGATAAAAGAGAATGGAAAAATAAAATCATCGTTGTGCAAATACAATTCGTAACTTTTTCATCTCCACCCTGGCATGGCACCTTTGACACCAAATTGCTGGCATGGGCTGATAGACCTAGTAGTCTGAAACCCCAAAAAAACAAAAAAAAACTACAAGGTCGCACCTCACGTCACACATTTTTTTCAATCAGGCTTCCCCCACCAACACCTAAAATACTCAGAATCAATTAATGTATAATAATAACCTCGTTTTTTTTTTAATTTCCAGATACCGTGCCAGAATTACCATTGTCGTCGCCCTCGCCACCATCTCTACTGCACCACTCGTCCCTCTCACTACCACCATGCAGCCCTACCAAACCAACCAGTCCAACCGGTTCATTAAACGGTTCGTCTTCCAATTTGGACGTCTCTCTGGAGCCTCAAAGTTCCAAACGGATCCGGACAGCGTTCACCAGCACGCAGCTTTTGGAGCTCGAACGTGAATTCTCCAGCAGCATGTATCTTTCCAGGCTGCGTCGCATCGAAATCGCCACCCATCTGAGGCTATCGGAAAAACAGGTCAAAATCTGGTTCCAAAATCGACGCGTCAAGTACAAAAAAGAAGAAATCAGTGGTTCCGGGTATTCCAAAGATTCGCCCCAACATTCCGGCTGTGGCTCGACTCCATCCAACAAATCATGCTGCTGTGGCCTGGGTGGCCTGAGGACCTGCGTATCTAATAGGAAACCCAACAAAAATTCAACGATCGATGGTGCCACCAGTTGTGAAATTTCATGCAGTGACGAAAGCAACCATGAGCCGGATTTTCGAAACGTTGGTTTATGACGACAAAATCACGAAATCGGATTGAGAAAATATCCGGATGAAAAATGAATCCAGGACGAGGACAGATCGGTATCGAGTTCAAAACTCGAACGCACGTAACCGTCCAGATTTACACGCAGTTTCGAAACGAGTCAAAGGGTGCGATCTTGAGACGTGAAAAACAATTGAATTTCAGTGCCCTGAGCCCTGCCAGGTCGAGTCGTCTCGGCGGTAGCGAATTAATTGGAAATTTCGCGCGTAAATTCGATTTGGGCCCTTGGTACGACACGACTAGGACGCTCAAATTATAAAAAAATTAATTGGCTTTCTTTTTATATCCGCACGTAAGTAAATCTAATGGGATTTCGGTTCGGAAGGCGAGCTCGCGTCGGCATCTCGGATGTGTGTTTTTGACGTGTTTCAAACAAACGAGAAAGTCGAGAGAAGAAAAAATCCGCCGGAGTTATGTTACCTATTTTTTTTTTACGCCTCGTTCGAGTGGAAAATTTTCCACAGCCGGTGAAATTTTACACTAAAATTAATTCGAATAAACGACGACGATACGTCGACTCGCCTGCAATTTACCATAACCACTGTTGCTCCGTTGAGCCGCAGCGAAGCAGCTTTCGTCGGTGTTTTTTTTTCTTTTTTTGGTTTGTTTTCACTCTTTCTAGGGTATTTTGCCATTGCTGTCAGGTCGTCTCGCTGTCGTTTGCGGTTAAGCAGCCGACGCGACGTGATAGAATGAAATAAGCGAGAGAAAGTCGATGGATTTTAATTCGAAAACGTTTTCTTTTCTTTTTTTTTAAATTAAACTCGAGAATTTGAAAAGATATAGCTCGGTGTATCCGAGCGACGGTTGGATCGAAAAATTGAAGCTTTTTTCAATTTCATTAGGTTTTTTCTGTCTCTGTTTGTTTATACGCGAACGTTGGAAGCGCGGAGGTTGGCGCGAGCGAATATACCAGGTGGAAAATCAACAGCGAACGTGGCGGATTTGGAGGGGTTGTTCGTAATTTTACGTCGGGGGAAAAAAAACCGTCGAACGAGCAAATTTTGTCGAGGATTTTGTATAGCAGACGTCGCGTCGGCACGCCGGGATATGAAAGAGCTTTATTTTTTCCTCGCTGGCGTATCAATCTACCTACGTAGAGAATGTACTTAGATTCGGTTCGAGTTGTAATTAAAACAACGTCACGTTGCGAAAAACCGAGTGTTTCGATTTTTTTTCCATCGCAATAAAATTATCTCGGTTCGACTCGGGTATTTGTACATTTCTATCGTATAAATATACGAAATTGAATAATTCCGGAGGAAAAAAGCTGGCGAGGGGCGAGAATGGGTGAAAGAAGCTTACGTAAATACCATCCAGGAAAAGAAGTGGTATCGCTTATTTTTATTTTGTCTTCGAAAATACAATTTTGTCATAACGAAGCGTAACAGTTATTTTGAAAATGTTGCCATTACTCGGATGGATTGCCATTTGCAATATAAATTCCAATAATTAGGTATTCTAAATTGCAACGACAATAGCTCGAAACCAGCATTCTCGAGATTTGAGAATATTTTCGATTTTTCTTTGTTTACGTTATTTGATTTATACTTTTTCTCGTTTCAAGTACCCAAGAAGTTTGTATCGTCTAAATTTTTATTAAATAAGTCGAATTGCGAACAAATCTGCAATTTTCCCGATTACTTTGTATTGAAATTATGCGAGTACTTTGAATTTCGTCTTCCAAACAAATTACGACGATGTGATCGATATGCAGGGACTTGTTTTTAAGTATTATTTTATGCATGGAGATGTTTTTTATGAATTTTTTTCTTCGTGAAATTTTTACTGATATACAATATGTATTATAATGTAGAATTTTCATATAAATATGGCGTGATTTAAACTAATTAGATATGTAATATGATGTAATTTTTGTACTTTTTTCAATTTTTTTACACCCAAAATATACGATTGTTTTTTCTGTGTTTTTCAAATTTGGTTTTTTCCTCAGACTATTGATAATACCGAGAAGAATTCAAAATATTTTTTACCGGATTTATTATTCAAAAAAATTGAAATTTCTAAACAACTAACCCGACTGATCCTTCAATTTTCTAAATTCACGCTCAAAACGTCATCATGTTCAGAAAATTTTTAAAATGGAAATAAATTGTTGGAAAATGTTCATAAAATTTATCGGGCAACAGATATCACTTTTTTCGTGTTTTTTTTTTGGAATTTTCAGTAGGTATAAGATCGATTTAAAAAAATTAGAAATATGCAATGGTATGAAAGAGAAAAAAGTTTGCACAACAGAAAAATATAGACGAAATGAGGAGGGGGGCGTCAAACTCGCGAATGGTATTTTTTTCAAGCAGGGTTGAACCTTGAAAATTCTGGCAACACTCGGAAAAAATATAGGCTCACACCGTTGAAAACTTTAGTACTAAAACATTCAATTCGAAGTTTTTTACACAGTTTTCGTAAAAATTCTACAATTTTTCCTGCATCTCCAACAGTTTCTTTATGATGTAGTTTGGAACAAGAGGAAGCTGAAGTTATGAAGTCGAGAGGGCAAAAAATAAAAAATTTCCTACTATGGAGTGAAATATTATTTTATTTCTTCGATTTTCTTTCTATTTTTTTGAACTAGAAACAAAATTTTCTATTAAAAAAGATCCAGGCTCGTAGCCAAGGGCCCTGGAAAAATTTTGTCAATACCTATCAAATTTTTACGGCGTAGTACTTCGTCTGGTGGGATGTTTCCATAAACTATATTCAAATGCTTCTACATACAAAAGCGCATGAAAATAAAGAATGGTTTGAAATTTGAGAAAAATTGTCACTTTGATTATCGAAAAAATATTAATCAAAAATAATATAAAATGCAAAAAAATTCAAAATATAAAAAAAATTGTTGAATGTCAATAAAAATAAAATAAAAATTACGTATAAATCAATAAAATATCATGAAATTGAAGAAATGGTTTCAAAAATTGTTTAAAATCGTAAAAAAATTGAGAAAAAATGATCAATTTGTATAAGAATTATCGAAATTGGTGTAGATCTAAAAGCAAGTGAAATGTTGATGAAATTATGAGAAATTTTGTGAAATATAAAAATGCCGAAAAGTTTTATAAAAACGATTAAAATTGAAAGCAAAATTTTGTAAAATTTTTCAGTTTAAAAATCAATCAACTTGAGTAAGTATACTTAAATCTGTAAAAAGAAAAAATTGAGGTTCAACAAAATTTACTTTTTCACTCCTTATTCATGACCTTGATGTTTTTATGAAATTTCGTTTTTCAATTTTTCATTACAGCTGGATCGAAAAAAAGGGGCGGAGAATGCAACGTATCTCCCCCCCCCCTCCATAACGGATAAAATTGCACTTGCAACGGATTTTTTCGAAAAAGGTGACCCTAAAAAATTGAATTTCGTCGGAAATTTTCAAAATTGAGGTTATGGATTTCAGATGATGTTATTTTAATTTTGGGAAGTTATAAATTTTGAGCTGACTTGTCAACTTTATTTTTTATGGCTTTTTGGAAAACCGTGAAAAATATTCAAAATCTTGTGAGAAAGTTGACTGAGAAAACTAGTTGACTCCTCATGGAAATCTAGTGAGAAAAAATGGTAAGACGATGAACTGTTGCCTATTGATAAAAAATTTTCAAAATATTGTACAAAATAGCTTAAAAAGGTCAAGATTCCTAAATTTTGGTAACCTAAGATTACCTATACTGTTACCTACTAATTAAAAATTCGAGATGTTTATATCCAGCACCCCTGACATTTCTCCAGCGTCTCTTACTAATTTAGGCTGGCTACGGGCCTGAAAAGATCATTACTTTTAAAAAAAAATTCAACTCAAATTTAAAGTTTTTCAAACCAAAAATGCAATTTGAAGGGACATACTGCCCTTTTCAATTCAGCCATGGTAACGAGTAATTTTCTGTAATTTTACAAAATTCTATGAATACTCAAAGTATACTGACCTACTTTTTGAAAATTTATACGTAATTTCATTTTTCATTTGTAACGTCTGTTTCATGATCATTTTAAAAAATGGTTACGCCATTTTTTCAAGTTTGTGAAAAGAATTCGAAGCTATTTTTACGATTGAACGATTTTTCAAGCAATTTTCATGCTATGTAGTTCATTGATTTTTCAGGCATTAGGAACAGCGACTTTTTAAACGATTTTTGCTCTCATTTTTTAAAAAAAAATTTCAACAATATTTTTCTATAATTTTTAATTACTTTTGCCATATTTCAAGTGATTTTTGAAATGTCAAATCATTCTGAAAATATGTTTTCAAAAATTAGTACGCAAGCAGGTAACTTTCATCGTGCTTTGAGCAATTTTTAGGTATTTTGTTGACTTTTCGATTTTTTCCCAGGTTTTTATAAAAATGCAAGTTTTTTTTCGATCTTCAAACATTATTCACGATATCTTTTTCAAAAAACTTTTTAATATTTCATACAATTTCAATAATTTCAATCGATTTTTACACCAGTTTCTCAACATTTTCATTTTTTTTCAATAAATTCAACATGGCACACTGGATGTCTGAAAATTTTCCAAAAACTTGGTACTTTTTGCAGTTGGCTTTTTCGAGGCAATTGAAAAACGGAAATCGGAAACTTTATTTTGATAAATTTAATATTTCACCATATTCGCGATCCTTACATCTCAAAAGTAATATCCAAACGAATCATAAATAGCGAAACAATTCCATCGAAAATTTGCAATTTCATTTCACATTTGACAATTCGGTGTGCAAGTCGCGTTGAATTATAAGCGCATTCGCATCGTACCGTTCATTGTAACGTACCGCTTTTATCTACTCATACGATTCGAATATTTTGCTGTAGATTTACCAAGTGAAAAGACGTCTGCGGCGCAGATTTAATTAATGAAAATGTTACCCCTGCAGTACGTGCCTTGTTATCGCTGCTGTATGTATACTTATAGCATATTCGATATACTAACAAGAATCGTTTAATTTAATTTAAATACCAGCCAAGCCAAGCGAACCATGAACCCAGGCATCAGTTAACTTATACAAGAAGGTACGCGCCAAAACATTAAGCTCGTCGTCGTGCAAGTACTTCGCGTAACAAATATTCAACGGTTTTTCTTACACAGTTAGTTATTTAACGATGAGAATTTGCTGAGTCATGACGCAGACTTGATTTTTTTTTCGGAGAATGAAAATGAAAAGGATAAGTAGGGCGAATCGAGGAGTAGGTTTTATTATAAGAACCAATGGATATCGATAGAGGGTACCTTATTTTTTTTCTTCTTTAAATAATTATTATTTGAAGGTAAGTAATACCTGGAACTATTCGTGAAATATAATAGTACTGTATTTGTGTACTCGAGGATCAACTAAGTAAGTATAGTTTGCGAGCTGATTCATTGCGAAACGTTGGTAATTAATACGTGCAAACTATGGGAATAAGGATTGTGACTTTTGCGAGTTCTACATACGTATAGAATGTATTGAAATTACAGGCAACTGTATACTTACCTATCTGGTGTATGTGAGGTTTAGTGATTAAAATTAATTGCCAAAGTTTCTTAGACTCTGCGATATCTTTGACGCGTGTGAGTGTGTCAGAGATGGTGGGGGTTTTTAGCCGGATTTCCTGTCGTTTAAGGGTAAGTGTTGGAAATCCTAGTGAATATTACGTTTGAATTCTTGCTCTTGTAGTATAAGTATGTAAGAGAAATTGGAGATATTTTCAATTTTTCGAGACCTTCATGTCTTCTATGGGTAAGATCACTGGTTGTATTTTGATTTTGGCATATTGTTGAACAGCAATGGAGTTGGAATTCTCCCTTCTCTCTGCTTCCTTCTAAAACGAGTGAAATTCTTCTATTTTTCATTATATTGGAGAATTCTTAAATTATTGCAAAATTTTTTTTGAAAAATGTTTTGAAACGAGTTGATATTTCTTCAATAACGGTATCGTAGAAATCAACTTTTTCAAAACGATTTCTGAATCATTGGTGAACATATCATTACACAGGCCGCTGATCATGAGTGAAAAAATTCCAGCAGAAAAGGATTTTTCACAATTTAATTTTTTTGTTGAAAATCTGTTTTACACTTCTTGATACCTTTCGACACTTGAATTGGATTTTCTGGGCAAAGGAGGGGTCCTACAAAAAAAATGAATGAGACATAAAATGTGAAGTGTAAAATTTTATTTATAAAAAAATTTCAGACACTTTCCATTTTATAGTAAAAACATTAGATCATGAATATGTTCTATAAAGATATTGGTTTTAACCTTTTAACAAATACACAAAATCAACTTTTATATAAACCTTCTTGATGAAACCCGAGCTTGATACAGCTTAAGCTTAAAAGACCTTGATGATAAATCCTAAGCTGGATGATGAAAATTAAGCCAAAGCTTCATGTTGAAGTATAGTGAGCTTGATGATGACGATGGAGCCCTGCTTGATGATGAGGATGAAGCCTAAGCTTGATGATGAAGATGATGCTCAATGAAACCCTGAGCTAAAGTCCTAGCTTGATGATGAAGATAAAGCCCAGTTTGGTGATGAAGATGGAGCTCGGCTTGATGATTAAGATGATGCTCAATGAAACCCTGAGCTAAAGTCCTAGCTTGATGATGAAGATGAAGCCCAGTTTGGTGATAAAGATGAAGTCCAATAGCTTGATAATGAAGATAAAGCCCAACCTTGATGATGAAGATGGAGCTCAGCTTGATGATGAAGATGATGCTCAATGAAACCCTGAGTTAAAGTCCTAGCTTGATGATGAAGATGAAGCCCAGTTTGGTGATGAAGATGAAGTCCAATAGCTTGATAATGAAGATGAAGCCCAGGCTTGATGATGAAGATGGAGCTCGGCTTAATGAAGCCCTGAGCTGAAGTCCTAGCTTAATAATGAAGATGAAGCCCAGCTTGATAAAGAAGATGAAGTACAATAGCTTGATAATAAAGATGAAGTCCCAAGCTTGGTGATGAAGATGGAGCTCGGCTTGATGAAGCCCTGAGCTGAAGTCCTAGCTTAATAATGAAGATGAAGCCCAGCTTGATAATGAAGATGAAGTACAACAGCTTGATAATAAAGATGAAGTCCCAAGCTTGGTAATGAAGATGGAGCTCGGCTTGATGATGAAGATGATGTCTAATGAAGCCTAAGTTTAATGAAGTCCCGAGTTAAAGTCCTAGCTTAATGATGAAGATGAAGTCCAAGCTTGATGATGAAGATGATGCCCAAGCTTTATCAAACCCAAGTCCAATGAAGCCCAAGCTTGATAAAATTCTGAGCCTAATAAAACCAAAGCTTTAAAAAAGTCTAACAAAATATTTGGATTTAACGTGTACCTATGTAGCGCTAGTGTGCGCTCGTTTGAAACAGTGTAGAAGAAATCATTTACATAGTGTTTACACAAAAACGTTTTGTTTTTACAAATTTCTCAAAAACTACGACATTTGTGTAATTTTTTGTCTAAATAGCTTTTAAAGATAATTTAATTTACTATAAATTCAGTTCTTATAAAAAATTACGCATCTGCCATCAATTTTGAGAAATATGTGACATAATAAAACGCTTAAATATAAACACCATATAAAAATTATTTTCTACACAGTTTTCAAGTTGGCCCCTCTTCACTCTGCACATTACGCCATGTTTCACAGTGTCGAACCCAAATCAATTTGTCAGTGATTACCTACAAAATATCAATAACAAAATGTCATTATGTCTACAATGAGTGTTTTGTTTTACAAAACCATTACTTCATTAAAATTTAAAGAAAATTTTTTTGCGTGTAACAGAATGTCAATATATCAACAATCATCCAAAATTTTCCCCAAGTTTTTTCAAGTCTAACATAGTATCATTATGTCAAAAGTGAGTGTTACATTACGTATGTCACAGAAAAACGTTACACATCATTTTTTTTTTTAAATAATAAAATAAAATAAAAAGTTACACTTATCAAGTTTCATTTCCCAGAAATAAGTCATATCCAAATCCATGTCAAAAACTAATTAGACACTACAGAAAAAGATTTTTACATTTTATAGTGTTCATGTTTTATTCATTTTTTTTTTCGTAGGACCTCTCCATCGGCCTAAGAAGAAATGTTAAATATGTGATTTTTCAAGAAAAAATTTTGTGGGAAAATGCACCCTACAAAATAATAATAATAATTTTTAGAACAGGAATTAAAATAGAACAGGAATTGTAAAGCCAGAGTTTGAAATTTCCTTTCTGTGCTTAGAGTTCAATTAGTTTTTCTCCGGGTGGCTTGGTTCTTGGGATATTTTAAATAAAAGATTAAAGTTGAATTTTGAACTTTCAGCTGAAATATCGCGAAAACTTCGCTTCCTAGGAAAAAATTAAGACTTCGCGAAAAATGAATTACGCTCTACAATTTATAGTTCATTCATTTTTTTCATTGAGGCCGTTCTTTATCCAGAAAATCAATTTGAAGTGTCAAAAATCATCAAAAAGTGTAAAACTCATGTAAGTAATATAATTGAGAAAACTCCAGACGCTCTAGCGCCATAGAAAAAAACTGAAATGATATTCGATCTCTGCACTACAAAGTAATTCAGAATCACCTATCAGGATTGATTAAACAGAAATTAGTTGAAAAAATGTTGGTCTGTGTACCTGCTCGAGCTTTTTAAATGCATTACCGCGATCATGGCATCACACATCACATGAAATGAGAATTCTTTTTCTTCTCGACTTAATTTTTGATCAATTAATCTTTATGCCGATCATTTCAATTTTATTATTATGGATTACTCCGCAATAAAATCAACATGAGTTTTCTTTTTTCTCAAACCAAACTTGCCAGACTAATGATAGCAAATAATGTCACAAGTATTGTCGAGTCGATGTACTCGCACCCAGTAAGGTGTTTTTGTATCAGAATGTGTGTAATCTTTTCGTCGCCACTCTGCACCAAATGTCATGATCAGCTGACTCGTTAAGAGCAGATGGGTTTATATTTATTCGCGAATACTGCTAACGAAGTACAAGCGTATGTTTCAGGGTAAATAAAAAAAAAACATAGGTGTTCTGGATTTTGACAGAAATTGGTGAGTGAACTTAATTCGAGTGGAAGACTCTCAGGCACCATTAACCCCCAAATCCGATTTCAACGGAACTTAAATTTAAAAAAAATGCATTTTAAAAATATCACAGTCAAATTTTCTGCTCTCGAAATTTATTTTTTGATTTCTCTAGAATTTTTGAAAACACTAATACTTTCTAGAATTTTCTCCACAGCGCCAAAATTACCTACTTTCAAAATGTTCGAAAAAAAGCAATGTGTAGCAGATAATTTGGCTTCTGTCCTTCTGAAATCCACAAAATTTCAACAAATTCTGGCCAAAGCGATGGAATTCGAATCGAAATTGTCAAGAATTCCGAAAACAAATGAAATTTTGTTAAAATTGAGAGCCAGAAAGTTGAAAATTTTAATCATTATATTGCATTCATGAGAAATTCCCCACTCTCGTTTTTTTAGTTTAGGTGTAAACGAAAGTAATACGTACATTTAAATGAAAGCCAAAGAAATACCTAATGAACATATGCAAGTATTGGTATAGGCGAAAGAGAAAAAAATTTGGTGTTACAAAAATTTACCGATACATAAATGTAGTATTTACACCTACGACTAAATAATGCAATGGTGCTACGCGTAGTTTCAACTTTCAATGCGCAAGCTCTTCTGTTGGTGAAAAAATTGACAAAAATTTCAACACGGTGATGTGTAGATGTAGATGTGTAATTATTTTGACAAAAGTTTCTTCGTAAACATCTGGTATTTATCAATAACATTATTTGGGTACGTAAACTACATATTATCATTTTTTATTCCTTAGCAATTTTTTTCCCCAATTTTCGAAAATTTTTAGTTTTTGATCCAGGTATACATAAGAAAGTAGAAATTTAACAAACTACTAGTACTCGAATAATGAAAGGATAAAGGTCTTCGAGATGGGATTGTTTTTACGGCGTGATACGACCGGATGGGTATCCAGGTCGGGCTGGGGAGGGGAGAAGGACAGAGAAGTAAATAAAATGAAGCGATTTCGAGTGTAATTAGTTTATACACTCGGTCAAAGGTAAACACTTGTTTAGCTAACCGCCGAGTTTAATTTTCGTATTCGCTTTTAGTATACAGCACTACGTTACGTATTTCTATTTATACTTGGAAAATATACGTATACTGTAAATTGTATAGGTACACACAAGGTAGCGGAGGTGGAGAGGTAACTCGACGCGAATATAAAGTACTATCGGGTACAATACAACGCAAAAATACCTTATACTCAGCTCGGAGAAAAGGTAACGAATTAATAATGAATACGTCGCGCCTCGGTCGGTCGTTAGGTTTTGTGCGGTTCACCTATACAGGGTGCTGCATAAGGTTTGTACACATTCGATGACTTAGTATTGAGGTAGCATCGAAACCAAATTTTGAAACATACACAATTAGGGTTGGTTTATGATCCCCTTTCACGATGTTATGCTGAAAAAGTAAAAGTTTCATTTCCACAAATGCAATTTTTTTGAAAAATTGAAAATTACGATTTCGATAGGTAGAGAATTTTATGAGGAACATTTTTTGTTTCAAATATTTTTTTCCGGAAAATTGCAAAAAATGTCACCGTTAGACCTACACTTCGTAAATCATGTTAAAGTTTTAAATCCGATTCGGTTAGTTACATCTGTCAATATTATCAGGCATCGGACCGAAATTTCGAAAAAAAATAGTAACTTTAGTAACTTTTTTTCTGAAAAAAGTAACCAATTTTTTGTGAAAAAGTAACCAATTTTTCGTGAAAAAGTAGGCAATTTTTCAATTTTTCGCCTTTAAAAAATTATTAATACCCCCTCCTCCTCCCCATTTTTTTTCAAACTTGTTTTTTCTCTGTAATTTTACTACCGAAGAGAGAGAAAAAAATTTCATCTAAGAATGAGTTTTATCAGTGGCGTAGCCAGGAATTTCTCATGGGGTGAGTCAGAACTTTCATGGAACTTTCATAAATTTTTGGATAGTTCTAAGTTTACTTCCATGCCAATTATTTTGGTCTCAAAACTCCAAAATAATAAGAAATCTAAGCAGTAGGCGTCAAAATCTGTCTTTGGAGAGTACAAAATTGCCATGTATAATTTATTTAATCGTGACTTTGTTCATGCCCGAGCGAAGCGAGGGCGAAATTATTTTTTTTAAATGGGTTCGGACTACATGGTCCATTAGCCCAGCCCTATAACAACACAGCATGAATTAGTAGATAATCAGAAACGTATTACATTGTCAGTGAGTACTGTGACTCTCTGTAAAAAATCACCTATTAACTGGTATAATTCAACACTTGGATAACTAAGGAGGGATAAGGCAGAGACAGGAGCCGGAATACCTATAACCAATATCTTTTTATAAAGTTCAGTTCTTAATTTACGAAGAGGAGGACACTCGAACAAAATATGATTTAGATCACAGCTGACTTTGGGAAGGGAGTGAAGAGGACATATTATAGGGGGAGTCTAGAATGTCAATTCTAAAGAGATTATTAGGAGGGGAAGAATGACCGGTCCTAAGTCTTATAATCGAAGTTGAAACATAACAAGAAAGATCCTTCATTTTGGAAACCTTGGAATCTCAGGTTCAATTATGAGGAATAGAGATTGTTGATTAGAGAAGGATGTTTTATAATGCTTATTCCACATATTACTATGAACTTTATGAACAAGGGGAATAATATCTTTGACTATTATGGAATTAATAATCAATCCATCTTGAGCTGCTTGTTTAGCTAAGGTATCCACATCTTCATTACCAGGTATCTTGGCATGACCAGGAATCCATAACAATGAAATTTCTATATTCCTTTTACTCAGTAATAACTTAATTAAATTGCGTATTTGTAAGGATATTATATTAGAATGATAATGAATTTTCTGAACAGAATTTAAAGCTGCTTGAGAATCGGAAACTATAAGAAATTTTTTAAATGAAGACTGTGATTTCAAAATAAATAATATGGCTTGTAAAATGGCGAATCCGCCAAAAAAATTCTCCAAAAAAGAATTAGTCCCCGCCCTCTGGACCACACAGCTCCAGTGTGAGTCATCATTGCTTATCTACGAATAATACGTGCCAAATTTTAATGCCTCCTAATAAGTTTTTCGATAGGAAAATGTTATGATATAAAAGTGAAATCCGCCCAAAGGCCCAGAAGCCCAGAAAAACATCCTTCCACTTCACCAATTATTTAACCAATTATTTTGGTAAAGACTAAAAAATTGAAAAAAAAATTGAAAAAAATTGTGGGGCGTTCAGATGCCTCACATGTTTTTCAATACGCTAGAATAATTTAAAGTTGAAAGTGTTGAGAAAAGTACCAATTCTTTTAAGCATAATTAATTAAGCATCTGTCCACCCCACAATTTTTTTCAATTTTTTTTTAATTTTTTAGTCTTTACCAAAATAATTGGTTAAATAATTGGTGAAGTGGAAGGATGTTTTTCTGGGCTTCTGGGCCTTTGGGCGGATTTCACTTTTATATCATAACATTTTCCTATCGAAAAACTTATTAGGAGGCATTAAAATTTGGCACGTATTATTCGTAGATAAGCAATGATGACTCACACTGGAGCTGTGTGGTCCAGAGGGCGGGGACTAATTCTTTTTTGGAGAATTTTTTTGGCGGATATCAGTTGTTTTTTTTACGTAGTTAACCAATCTGGCTGAAATTTCGATATAATGTTCGATTGATCCAGATAATTCTACTTCTTGATTTTTTTTAAATTTCTATTTCAACAACTATTTTTCTAAACTTTCATCAAAATGTAAAAAACCATTCAAATTATCCAAAAATCTAGTTTTATTTACTTACAATTTTTCAAAAAACTCTAGTCATTTCTTTCGTACAATTTGCTTACCTTTTTCAATTCGTGGATTTTTACAGAAATTATTTTCAAAAAAATTATGATTGCAGAATTCATTACTTTTTTTTCCATATTAAGGGACTGTTCACAAGCATCGGAAATAAGAAATAAGAATTAAGAAATAAGAAATAAGCCAAATATTTCTCACAAAGTCGCTATTTCTATTGGTTAAAAAATTCTTATTTCTTATTTCTTAATTCTTATTTCTTATTTCCAAAGCTTGTGAATGCTGCCTTATTGTTGATTTTTTTTTTGAAAGTTTCCATTTTTCGGAAGATTAATTATCAATTTTTTGTCACGCTGATAAGACTTTTTCACATAGGTTGATGCAAAATGAAAAAAATGGTACCTTTGATTTGTAGGGACGAAAAAATCGTTTTTTTTAATTCACGATTTTCACAGGCCATTATGAATAAGAATTAGGGCACTGATATAAAAATTTTCAACCTGCTTGCATCAAGAAAATTCATCATTTTTGACGTGCGTAAAATTTAATTAAAAAATGATAATGAATTTAAACATTGTTCATTGTTATTGCCTTTGACTATTGCTAACCAACTATTTGTCAATTAATTACCAGCTTTGTGACAGAAATTTAAATTTTAGTTTTTCCTGTTTTTCTTAATCTTCTTTTTATTTTATTATATAACTTTCGTTATTGCTTATTTTTTGCTCAAAAATCTTTCGAAAATTGCATTATAAATATCAATTGAAACCCTAAAAAAAAGAATTGACTACATATTTTTACCTACTACATTACCTACCTAATGGTTGAGCTTTTTTCACTTTTCCATAGAATTTGAAAACCAGCAATTTTTATTTCGATTCTGGCTAACTTTTACAACCAGGCTGGTACCATGAATATGGGGTGCTCAGTATAAACAATTCGTCAAAGCTTCACTTTTACGCTTTCACTTTTGTGCAATCTTTCCGCAAAGCTACAAAGTTTTTGAAAGCATCAATCAAAACCAAACTTTGTACATATTTAGTTCACACATGTCTTCAATCACTTTTGCTATTCTCGACATTCAACTCGTTGCTTTTTTTTTTCTACATCTCATTCAAAATGGCCATTTTTCAACAATTTCAAAAACTTTCAAAAGCTCTAAAAATGGCAAAAAAAAAACCAATCAGACTGGAATTTCAAAGAAATTGATGATTTTCACTCGTAAAATCCGCTGAAAACTTCAATTTTTATTTTTGAAAATTTTTGACCCATAAAAAAGGGGAGGTTAGGGGCAATTTTCAAAATTTCAAATTTTTGCTCCGATCACATTGTTCGAATTGACGAGTAGATCCCAAGTACAAATTTTCACCAAATTCAAACAAAACGTCTATTCTCCAGCCTTGTTGTAAGTTTTGTCCAAGTTTAGTAAAAACAGTGAATTTGGGGGGTCTGGAACTCGGCGAGTTCTTTTCCTGCAATTTCCGTTTTTATTTTTTTGAAAAGAACTCGAAAAATTAAGAAACTTTTGTCTAAAAAGTTTTTTAATTCAACGTTTCATTTCTGAAAAAAAAGAAATTGAAAACGTGAAAAAGGGCTATTTAATGATTAGAGAATATAAGGTTCACGCTAGTACGTTGACATGACGTTTACGATTCTGACATGGAGGGGGCGGGAGAGGATCACTAGCGTGATCCTTGATAATTCGGTTCAATGCCTAAAACAGGCATTGGAAACCATTTTTTTCGTATAATTGCCTCAAATAATTCATTAAACTGTGATTTTGTTCATGCCCGAGCGAAGCGAGGGTGAAGATTTGAAAAATTTAATTTTGTATGTCCAAAAAAGACATTTTGCATGTAAATTTTATGATTTCGTTTTGCCATTTTTTTTTTGGCGAGCTGAGCGAAAAAAGTAACTTTTGGTCAAAAAAGTAACTAAAAGTAACTTTTAGTCAAAAAAGTAACTAAAAGTAACCGAGCTTGAAAAAAGTAACCAAGTTACTTTAAAGTAACCACGGTCCGATGCCTGTATTATACTTCACTTCTTCAGAGAGGTGGTAGGAAGGTGAAGAAAGACTAGGATAAAAGAACATGAGAGTAATACATATAAAACTCTCAAACAGGCAAATAAGCAGTAGCAAAACACACTGAATCCCGCCAAAATGGTACAGATTTTTCCAAAGTCAAAGAATTAGCAAAGGAAATAAGGTAGAAAGAAAGAATGGTAAGGGGAAGCATAGAAATTTACAAACATGGGAATAATTTTAACAGGGTAAATGGATTAAATACTATTGTCCATCCAACATAGCTGGGGCCAAATTGTTTCAGTTTCATTACCCAAAAGCTGAAAACAAAATTGCTGTAGTTAAGTGAGAAAAAAATAAAAATTTTGTTTGGTTTTTATTTGGCTTAAGCTATGTTGGATGGACAATATGTAGATTGTTGAAAATGTAACATCAATTTTGCTGCTAGCAAGAAAACAGTTCAGGGAATCTTATAAAAACAATATTTTTGAACTCTGTACATTCTGAATAGTGATGCCATTTGAGACTAGACTCTCACGTCTCATCTTGTTTCTGTCTTGTTGCACTTTTATTGTGTTTCAAATTTCATAAAACGAGATAGGGAACGCAATGCTTACAATAGAAAGATGAAAACTCGTTCAAATGTATGGCTGTACTATCGTGCTATGATGCCAGTGGTATAAAATGTTCATTTTTTCATTGCAGAAATATGTGGTGACCTATCATGATTTCTAAAATTTCAATTCTTTTAGTCTGAAGTTGATAAAAATTGGAGTTTCTTGCATTATTGTTAAACCTTTAAAAATTAATTTGATCGACATTGAACAAATTCTATGTGATCTTATCATCAAAGAAATGATAATGTAATTTTACATATGTGACCCGCTCCGAGAGAACAGGGCTTAAGAAAGGAAATACATTTTCGAGAAAAACACGTTTAAAGTTAGCGTAAAATAAAAGTTGTGCTAATGTAGCTAAAATGGTCTTGTAAGTCTTGTTGTCATTGGTTATGATTGTGATGAAGTCACTATTACAATTTCCAACTTTTTTCTGCCCATAGGTAGCGCTAGACTGAAATTATTGCGGCCATTATTTTAATGAATTCGTATTTTTTCAAATTATTTTTCGTAATTTTTTTATGTAATTTAATTAAATTTTAATGCAAATTCAGGTTGCCAAATTTATGTGGTAACTTGAAAAAAATTGATTTCAGGATTTTTAAAAAATTTTCCCTTTTTCCCTTTTCCCTCCTTTTTTTGAAATTTCCTTCATTTGTTTTTACATTTTATGACATGTAATAAATTTTTTTGAAAAAAACTACCTATCCCATCTCATTCTACATACTTTCTCATTTTTTCTTCGCTACGCCCTGCTCTCTCAGAGCGGGTAACATTATAATGTATGTGTATAATACAACGAAAGCTTGTTTTGTGGTCTGGCCTTACCCTCAATTTGTTGAAAACATTTTGAGACAATTGAGACTCAATGTCTCAACAACCACTCAATGTGAGACAATGTATATTTTGTTGAACGTCTCGTTTCATTACAACATTTCAAGAATGAGACAAGACATCGGCATTTCTCATCTAATTGCCTCAAAAGGCATCACTACTTCCTAATTGGCAAAATGTAGGTAAACCTGACTATCATAATAATTGTCACATTGCCTTTTGAAATAATTTTGTTTGAGCAGTCACATTTTTTAACAAACAAATTAGGAACATCGAGTTGAACTTTCAAGATAACTGTTCAATCTCAAACAACAGTCACATCACCACTCAGATCTACAGTCATATTTACTATTTGTGACTTACCTAGGAGTCATATCATCAATAAGATCAACTGTCATAATTACTAGTTGTAGGTAGTCACAACTAATTGGGACTGAGCAGAGCTGTGGCACGCTAGTGTCAAAATTACTGATAAGAAAGAGAAACGGTCAAACAGTTTCATATTTAACATTGGTTCTTATGGGAGGATCTCATATTTTGAACATTTTTTGATAAATGCTAAAAAATTATAAATTTTTAAGAAAGCTTATTTAAATTTTCTTATTCGCCGTGAAATTACCTTTCAAATGACTCATCACAACCAAAATTTCATTCATTTGATGTATTTTTTGGTCCGAATAAATATGACTGTTGATCTAAGTGGAGATATGACGATCACATTTTGTGTTTCTAACAGTCATATATTTTCAGAAACACAAAATTTGACTGTCATATCACCATCTTCATATCAACAGTCATATTTCGTACCTGTGACTACCTAATAACAAAATTTAAATGATTTTGTAAAAATGAAATTCTATAACAGCATGTTTTCCTTAATGATTATTTACTTCAGGACACATGTCTTCCTGCTCTCTTATAATTTTGATTTTAATCCGTTCTCACAAATTTTTCATCCTATGTGGGATTTGAACCTAGGTCTCTACACCTATATATCCTTAACTTACTTAGCCTAACTATTATGCCACCAGGTGCATATGGTGAATGGAAATTATTTAATATATCATCTTGAATGGGAATGTTCAGTTTTTCAGACAGTCAGATTCAAATCTAACTACCACAATTTAGTTCCACAACTCATCACCAAGTAGTTATATTTTTGGTCAATGATTTAAAGTAAAAATAACTGGATTTTTACAGGCTCCTAAATAATTTTGACGCGAATTGGATTTCGACAATCTAGATTCAAATTTTTTTCAACGAAATGTAGGTAAGTTTTTTTGGTTTCTTTAATCCAAAAACTTTCATCAAAGCTATACCCCATTTAAACATATTTTCATCAAATTTAAATTTCCTCAAAATTTTTTAACCTCGATTTTCAACTTTTTTTAGATTTTACATGTGTACTACATACTTTTCAAATTTCCTTCCAATTACTCATTGAGTTGAAAAAAAGTTGAAAAAATATGTAGTTGATTTTTTTTTGAAAAATTGAAAGTTAGAAAAAATTATAAGAACTTTTCATTTAGAAAGATTTTCGATTTGAGGTTGAAACCAAGTTTTGAGTTGGAATAAATTTTAAAAATAGTAAGTTTAAAGTTTTGAAGAAAGCAAAGTTGAAAAACTTATTAAAACTAAAATTTTTTAAAATTAATTTTCTCCAAGATTTTTTCAATTTTCGGGTTTTCTAATTTTTTTCAGCTTTATATTTTTCATCTAGCTCTAAAAAATGTTTCCAATTTTAAAAATTTTCCTCAATATTTTTTTCAAATTGTTTTATTTTTATTACTATTCCTGGACTAATGAATGTTGAGCATATTTGGATTAATTTTTGGTTCCAATGTAACAATAAAAATTGACATTGAAAATTTTTTCAAAAAGTAAAGTTTTGTGTACTTCTTGGTAAAATTTATTTTGCGTTCGTGAAACGAAAATTTTACTTTTCAACATGATACCGTGAAACAGGATCATACTTATACCAATTCCAAATTTGTTTTCAAGATTTGGTTTCGATAACGCCCCAATACACAATCATCAAATGTGTGCAACCTTTATGCCGCACCCTGTACACACCGAATGCTTTTTAGCACGCGGACAATTGGAAAATAATTTTCGCCTTTTTCGCCTCTCACACGTAGATATAAAGGATGTATAATTATACGTGCATATGCTACAAAAAGACGAGTATAATATCGGTATATTTTCATAATAAATGAAAAGCCACGCCGGTACGAAAGGTAATAAAAATAGTGCAAAAACAAGCGTCAAAAGTGTCGCAAACGTTTAAATTTTTAAATAGGGCGTTAAGAGTGGGAATTACTCGCGATAAACATGCTGATAACAACGATGACGACAGCACGAAACGCCCGTCGTCGTATCGATGAAAAAAAAAATTGAAAAGGGTGAAAAAAAAGCGCTTATTTTACGATGGCGAAGAAAATTGAATGTAGACTTATAATAAACGTGTTGAATTTGTTAATAAAAGAGAAAACGAGATAGATATTCTCCATAAATGTAACGATAGGGAAATAAAATTTCATTACGGTCGTCTTCATCTTGATCGTCTTATTACACCGCCAAACCATCGGTGTCGTATCATTTACCTACTCGTGTTTACTTAAGATTCCCTACCTTATAAGCTCGTGTCGGTGTTGTCCCCCTCCGCACCCCTTCCTCACAATCCTACACCGCTGCAAAGATACGAGATGGCAGAATATACGATCCGAATGAAATTTTCATCGACTAAACGTAATTAAGATTTGTATTCGAGAAGTATTTGTTGTAATGCTGCGATGGGCAGGAGGAGAGGGTGAAATGCGCTCTGTGCAGCACTTGATTAACTCGACGGCGGTGTATTATTGCGCGCGATCGGCTTATACACAGAAGATTGAATCTTAATTGTTTACTGTTGACTTTGCTAATGAAACCATTTCCCATTGTAAGGAGTTCTCTCGTCAGAATGAAGAGGAGGGTTTTTTTTTTGCTTTCGAACCGATTGACCCCAAGAGTTCGTTAATTTGGTTTAATCCGGAGTGAGCTCATTTGCACGATTTGCCAATTTCCATGCACAAAAAGGTTTGACGAAGAAATAGGTGAAGTTATTTCCAAACGGTATTTGAAGCAGAGTTTATTTCAGTTGTGATTGAGGTCGAGTGGGTAGCAGGAAATAGGAGTCGTAAAAGTTATCTCATAAAAAAAGGATATTATACTTTGTATGGATACAATAATGCTAAGTTACATACCTTTAGGTATCTGATGATTGGCAGATGGAACGAACTCTGTATAACGAATTATTGACTGGAAATCGATGCTGTGGTGCTTTTTTTGATTCTGCCAAGAATCCGAAATCTTTGACAGGATACGAAAACGATGAGTTTATTCTGAATCTGACACTTTATAGCTCAAATTTTTGATTTTGGCAGTCCAATTTAAAATCTGAAACAAAAAAATTATACAAACGATAAATATTTTTATAATAATTTCCTATCTGACAAAATTGAGAGATAAATTCGGTAAAAAAAATTACAGAACATTGATAATTGGGTAGAAATTTTTTCTCGTATTTTTTCGATATTTTTATTTTCAGAAAATGGGCTTTTTCTTAAATTCATAAAAATCATTGCATTACTCGTACATTTTGAAGAGTAACTAGACTAAAAATTAAAAAGAAAATGAATTCCGACCAGAATTTACTAGAGGCGAAAACAATTTTGTAAAATTTTCAACGGGTGATTGATTTTTCCAGAAATTTAATTATTTTTTGGGGAAAATTTACAACAGGGTAGACAGCTTCCTAATCACGTCTCTAAAAACATACTTACTAGGGTAATTCTACCAAAAACACACTTTTTCAAAATGATTTTTTCTTTGAAAAAAAAGTATTTTTTTAATTTTTTTTTAGGAGGAATCATTTGGACATGAACCCAAGATCTCAATAATAATGTTGGGTCAAATTCATATTCACATAAAAAAAGGCCTTATGTAAAAGCCATGTTAAGCAACCACGGTGAAGGAAAAGAAATTTTTAGCCACGGTGATGGAAAAAAGTTGAATAAATGGTTTTAATAATCACTCGACATACTTTTAAAAAAAATTTTTCAACATAATTACAACTAATACTTGCCAAACGATATTTTTTAAATATTTTTTTGATCTCATCAGCTCATATCTCCTTCAGTTGATGAGCCACGGTGATGGAACGAAAAAAAGTAATTTCGGCATTTTTTTATTGATTTATCTTGATATAAGGGACAGGGTAACTCAGATTTGATTTTTTATCAGTGGAAGAGATTTTGGACCACCATCCAAAAAAATGTTAACTCATACATCCGCGAAAAATATTTACAGTAAGCCAAACGTGAGCAATGAAAATTGACCACGGTGAAGGAACAAAACTCGTGCTACAGAGCTTTAAGGCCACCTCAGAGCTTGAGATTGTCACTAAAATGAATTTTGTTTAGACCTTGATTTGTGTACAGGTGTGAGGAATAGAAGAAACCAAGTCGCGAAAACGGAACTTCCATCACTCTTTGCTGGTCGTAAAAATAGCGTTGAAAAACGAGGTGTGCTACAGCCACGGTGATGGAAATTTTGCCTACTAAGGGGGCTCTAAATCAGAAGGGGGAGGGGGTGGACACATCACAATTTATGAAATTGGTAGAGGGGGTCACTATGATTGACTCAACTATATTCAAACATTTCATTAATGTGCTGTACACGAAATTTTTGCATGTACGTCAAAATGTGTGTTTTGCGTAGAATTACCCAACTACTTTAATTATTTTTCAAATAAATTTTCAATTTTTCAAGTTTCTTTTTTTATCGAGTGAGGCATGTTCAAACTATGTTCAAATTGATCATGGAACAAAGGGGACCTCTCCTCCCCTACCAATGACAAATTAACATCATTATAGTCGGAAAAGTTTGAGTGGAACTTTCTAAATCTGAATCAGTCAAAGTTTATTTCAAAGATTCATGAAGGCAGAATTTCATCGAATTTGATTTATTCAGATTTACTGAGAGAGAAAGTAGAAGTAATGAATTATTTTACAAATTTTCTATTTAAAAAATCTAAAAATTTTACTTCGAGTCCAAAAAATTTGAAAAAATTCTAGTGCTCCTTCAATAAAACAATTTCATTTCGTCCTTGAAGAAAGGATGACAAATTTTCAACAGCCTAGGCCGAGCATGAGATTCGTGAATTTTTCTTTTTCGTGTTCCAGAAAAATGGAAAAGAGAAATTCATAAAAAAACAAAGTTCTTGCCAAACTGAAAAAAAAATAAGCAAAATTAAAACCCTTTGATTTTATTTATAGTCAAGGACATGGAGATTTAGTACCTATGTGGTAAGAAACACCATTTTTCTTCACTTAGAATGGACATGCTCCTCCTCAGTGAAAACGCGAAATTTTGAAAACAAAAAATAATATTGAATTTCAACTAATCTGCCACTAATTTTTCGTTTCTTGTGATTTAAAAAATGAAAAGCACCAATTTTCTGAATTTTCAGAGGCATAAAAATAATTAAAAATGCTAAAAAAAATAATCGTATACTTATTTATTTATACCAGGTCAACTTGGGTACTTCGCATAATTATTTAGATTATGTACACGCTTTGAGCAATTAAACTACGTAAAAATTCATTTTTGTGTATTAAATTTTTTGAAATTTGAGTATTTTAGAAAAAAAAATCCGGAAAGTGAATAAATTAATCTTAGATTCATATTTTGATGACTGATCGAAAAAACTCGGGCAAATTAAAAGTAATTTGAAAAGATTTGATCCCCCCTCAAAAATCAGCGATAGGCCTCGCAACCTGATATTAACAAAATTTGCTTCATTTTATACGTTCTTTTATTTTGACACCATCCCTCACTCACTTAAGCACTCATTTTTTTTCAAAGAAAAGGCTCTGGTGTGGTAAGGGAGTCATTTGGCGGGGTTACACTCCTTGAATGAAAATTTTGATAGGCTATAGACGAATTCGTCTCATCTAAAAATGGACGAAGAAAACACCAAATTTTTTAAAATTAAAATTTTGGGGGAGTTTTACAATAATTGAAACCCACGTTTTTTTTGCCATTTTATTCAAAAATGTCTAATTTTGGGAAGCGATGTCTCAGCCTCCTGAGATCGAGGGGGGCTGAAATTTTTTTTGAATGTACTTCCATATCTAAATAATGATCCATGCAAATTTGAGCGAAATCGATGCAAAAATTTCCTCCCCCATGAGAGGTTCACCCCCCCCCCCCCACACACACACACAACGGAAAAAGCAATAGGGACTTGGGGCGGTGCGACTTCATCACAGACGCTGGAAATAATATAGAAGCTTTTTAAGTTATAAAATTGCAATCAACATTAATAATTGTACATGTCTATTTAAAGCACTTTTCTGAAGCTATTTCCTCCTATGCAAAATTATGAATCACACCGGTTTTTTTAATATTTGACCAACTTCCACCTCTCGAAAAAATCTGAAAAAATTCTGAAAGGTGTGAAATATACTGAGAAATTTTAAAAAGAAATTATTTTTGTGCCTTCGCCAAAATTGTGTCCTCCAGGGGGATTTGAAATTTTCAAGGTCAAATTCAAGGTCATTATAATGGTTGGAAAAATCTGAAAAAATTTCGGGATACTCCCCTCTAGAACCTCTACTAAAGTGCGCTGTTTGAAGAAAATCGGTTGAAAACTCGCGAAGATGGAATTTTCAGCTTATAAATCACATATTTTGGGACTCCAGTCCCCCAGGGGTGAGATAATATTTTAATAGAGTCCTACCAGAGGCCAATTGAGACCCCTTCTCCCATCACACCGGAGCCTCTGCTACCCATAATTTAATCCCATTTCGCCACCAATGCCCACGTTGATAAAGAGAAAAATAGTTCCTCATTCAGGATCGAAAATAAAATTACAAAAAACTTGCAGTGTTGACGAGTTTTTGAGAAAAACTCACAGAAATAGGAAAACTTAATAAAATTGTATTTTTGCGTTTTAAATTTTTATCAACATATTCAAATACTGATAAAATATTTTGAAAAAATGACTGAATATGCAAATATTTTTTTTTTTCAATTTTTATAGATTTTAATAGCCGTGTCATCTCAGTACCAAATTCAAAACAGAATTGGGTTCAATTTTTCAATCCTTCGCCGGTTTCATCGCTCCTGTTGAAGGGATACACAAAATGTCCAAAACTTTGGTGATTTTCATTTTCTACACTATGATGGGGGTAAGAAAAATAAAAACATTTTTATCTCACGTTTATACATATTTACTATCGATGTACATTCATAATTCTTAGTCCATCATTTCGCCCGACACCGGCAATAAAGACGGTAAAATCGACGGTGCAGTTCAATCTACTCACGAACATTCTTCCACACAATCTACTCACGAGCATTCCTCCACACATTCGTCTGCACCTCTGCCTCCTACAACAGCCAATACAGACCACGGAGGAACTCACGATCACTCCGTCACATCGACCCCAAACCACAGCGAACCAAACCCACTTCACGATCAACCACCTCACAATCCCATCAGCGAATACCCTTTGATGAACTGGTTGAAAAAACACACAAACTACGCCGCACCTATCATAAATCTTCAAAAATCATCGGACGAATTTTTCAAAAACCTACACAACTTGATGCTGCAACAGGCTCACAAAAGTTTCCCCAATGTGGAAGCTTTCAAAACGAATGATCACGACGATTCCGGGTCAAAGCTGAAGGAAAGTTTCGGCAAAATGCTTCAGTCCGTTAAAGGCATAGCAGATCACGATATGAACCAGAGATTCGGAAAGTCCAAAACAGCTTATTCGTCTTTAAAAGAGGATCCTCATGACGAGCACAGGCAAAAGCAAATGCACAAAGCGTTGGTCGACGATCTCAGCAGTAACATAGCCGGATATTTTCCGAACCCGATAACCGCGGCTAAAAAATTACTTAACCGATTTGGTTTAATGGAGGACGATGGTGACGTGAAACCAAACCACAGCGAACACGAGACAAAAGACGGGCATCGGCAACAAGATGGGAAAGAGCATCAGCGTCATCAAGATCACGATGGCGTCAAGGATGGCCACGTTAAAGAACATTCTGAGCATGGGGAAAAATCGTCATTTTCTGGGACAAACCATAATCATTCTGAGCAAAAAATCGAGGGGAAACATTCGGAGCATATCGAACATGGTCATGGCGAAGGATTACACCCAAAAGAGAAACACATCGATCATCATACGAATTCTGATCACCATCAAGGCAGCACACCAGCTGCAGGCTCGATTGTGGAAAACTTAGTTGAAGCTTTCATGGGTATCGTGCCAATTCATAAGTTTCTCACGTAAGTACCTATACCTCGAAATAACATGTTCCCAACAGGGCATGGCCGGATAAGGGGTGAATTTGACCACAGGCGCGTTTGGGCTTCTAAACACCTCAAAGGGTGTATATTGAATAGAAAAAAATTGTCACATAATTTTGGACCCCTACTCCCCTCCCTATTGAAGTTATGACCGTTTTATTGCATTATTTTCAAGAATTAATTTTAATTTCAACGGAAGTGAAGGAAATTTTTTGTTCTTTGGCACAAAGTTACATCTCGTAGAGGTGCATTTATTATAATTTTTCATTTTGGTGTACTCCATCACGTTTTTTCAGCAATTTGAAGTTTTCAATTGCAAAAAACACCACATAAACGAAGAGCGACCACCCTGGAAAAATTACTAAAATATGCGTCTTATTATGTAGAATTTTGCTGTGTACTTGGTTTTGATCATTTCTTTGACTATGGTGTCCACTATATTTCAGAAATGATTTTCCCTGACTTTTCCAGGTTTTCCAGACCAATTTTTCGAATTTCTCCAGACCTTATAAATATGATATTCGTAAATCAGGGAGGGGGGGGGGGGTAATTTTTTCACGTGATGTACTTACATCCGGAAATTTTGTATAAAAATTATATAAAAAGCATAGGGTCTAACGATTTTTTTTTTCAAAATCACTAGATACTTTTTACGAGATCTTTAGATGCCCCTCTTCGGGTCAAAAAAAAATTCAAATTCAATTCTGAAAAATTTTTCGCCCATCCAACTCCCCCTCGCCACAAAAATTTGAAAATTTGAATTTATTACCTGCAGAAAAAAATTTAAATAAAAAGGAAAAACCAAGTATTCCAACGCAAAATTAGGTTTTGAAAAATGAAAAAAATTATGCTAGGGTGTCTACCAAATTGAGCGAATAAAAATTCGGATTTTTCCGGGCTAAAAATTAAAAATTTACTTCACATTTCATCCCCCCTCCCCTCTAAAATGAAAAACACTTGTCTCAAATTTATAAATTTACGCAATCCCTTGCAATTTTTTAGTTTGTACCAAAAAATAAAAAAGTGAATGAGAAGGTAAAATATAAATCATTTTATGAAAATATATAAATGTGTTAAGCCCGAGCGAAGCGAGGGCGAAAATTTTTGCGAAAAAAGATCTTCAAAAGATGAAAATTCACCACTTTTCCCTCATTCATGTATTCCAAAACATGGCCAATAATTTCGATTTCTGTTCCATTCCCTCCCTTTTTTTTCAACTCATGACATTTTTTTCTCATCACAGCTCATTAAAAAGTAATGTTTCCAAAAAACTTGGGACTAAAAATAAATTCTGTAGAAAGAAAGAGTGTAAATTACCCCGAGCGTGGCGAGGGAATTTTTTTGGATAATTCATAATTCAATGAACAAAAAAGACATGCATTTTGAATATCAATTTTATTGTACATTACGACCGATAAAAAATGACGAATAGAACAATAATTGGATAAAAGATGTAATAATTTGACCCGAGCGGAGCGAGGGCGAAATTTTTTGAAAAATTTATAATAAATAAGCAAAAAAACATTTTTCTAAATGATTTACATTTTTTTGGGATTTTTGGAAAATTCCAGTGAAAATTCCAAATTTTCCTGACTTTTCCCTGACTCTTCCAGACCACCAAAATTCCCTGACTTTTCCCGGTTTTCCCGGTTTTCCAGAGAATGGACACCATGTATGACCTAGAGGCCGAAAATTGCAAAAACCGTACAGAAATGTTGTCATTTTAGCAGATTTTTCAAATTTTGAGCATTTTATGCAGAAAGAAATGACAAAATTAGAAAACCAATCCCATATTCGTGTTTAGCAGGTCGAAATACCTCGATACACGCCCTTTTCGCGATAGTTCTGCTTAAAGTTTCAAAATTTACTTTTTTCACTGATTTTTCATGACGAAAAAAGTGAATTTTGAAACTTTGGACAAAACTATCGCAAAAAGGGTGTTCATCAAGATATTTTGACCTGCTGAACACGAATATGGGATTGGTTTTTTCATTTGGTGTTATTTTCCCGGAAAATTCATCATTTTCAGGTTTGGATAAGGTCCCTCAAGCAAGAAAACTACAATAGACAGTAAATAATGCTATATTCGTGTTCTATGTACGATCCTAAAATTAGTTAGAAATGGACATTTTTTCCAATTTCAATCTTTTGAGTCGCATTTCGTAGATATGCACACATAAGTACTCAAGTATTCCTCTTTGAGCTGCTACAGACACCCGTCCAAGAGGAATGATGGTGTAATTTTTTTTTCCGCGTATCCTCCACTTCTTTGACATAAAATCTTGCCAAAGAGTTACACAGTATTGCACGACCGGAACTCGCACAGAATTTTTTTTTAATTTTTTCACAGAAACCTAATTCAAACTTGAAAATGGTAAATAAAAAAACCAATCTCATATTCGTGTTCAGCAGATCAAGATACCTCCATAAACACCCTTTTCGGGATGGTTTTGCTCAAAGTTTCAAAATTTACCTTTTTCGTCATGAAAAATCAGTAAAAAAAAGTAAATTTTGAAATTGTAAGTAAAACTATCGTGAAAAGGGTGTTTATCGAGGTATTTTGACCTGCTAAACACGAATATGGGAATGGTTTTCTCATTTAGTCATTTCTTTCTGCATAAAACGCTTAAAATTTGAAAAATCTGCTAAAATGACAACATTTCTGTACGTTTTTTTTGCAATTTTCGGCCCTTAGGTCAAAGAAATGGCCAAAACCAAATACACAGCGAAATTTTACATAAAAAAACGTATATTTTAGTAATTTTTCCGGGGTGGTCGCTCTTCGCTTATGTGGTAATTTTTGCAATTGAAAACTTCAAATAGCTGAAAAACGTGAAGGAGTGCACCAAAATTGTTGAAAAAATTGTAATAAATACACCTCTACAAGATGTAGGTAACTTTGTGCCAAAGAACAAAAACTTCCTTCACTTCCGTTGAAATTAAAAATTCTTGAAAATAATGTATTAAAATGGCCATAACTCCGATAGGGAGGAGGGGAGGGGGTAGGGTCCAAAATTGTATGGAATTTTTTTTCTAGTCAATATACACCCTTTGAGGTGTTTACACTGAAAAAAATCAGAAATTAAAAATAAATAAAAAGTACCTATTTAAAAAGTGACAAGTTTTACCCCAAAAAAAATTATCCAACAAAATAATTACGGAACACCACTTTTGCCACTTTTGTGAATGCATTCACAAAATTGGCAAAATCTATTCTAAAAAAAATAATAATATTTATCACGAAATTTGGTAAAATTTATTGCATAAAAATAAATTTTACTCAATTTCGCGATAAATATTATTTTTTCTGAATACATTTCGCCACTTTTGTGAATGGTGTTCGCTTATTATTTTTTTGGATAAAATTTATGTATTTGTTTTTTCAGTGTAGGAGCCCAAACGCGCCTGGGGCCAAATTCACTCCTTATCCGGCCATTCCCTTTAACCAGGGATTAGAAAGATGCACTTCTATTAAGTAAGTTCCTGAAAGCTAATACCCCCTTTATGAAAATTCTTCGAGGTTTGGTTCATTTCGAAATAGTCCTCCGGAGTAATTAGTGGATAGGCTTTCAAAAGCTGGCGAATGTCATTCGAAGATAAACACACGTTTTTGCTAGGTAAATATATATCTCTCTAATGAGCGGAAAATTTACAACCTTGAAAAGCTTCGTTGAAGAAAATTTACAACGCGTAAATTTTCGCAGCGTGTAATAAATTTCAAAACGATTGCAAATTTTCGTCAACTCTCGCCAGCCCATTTATTTTAATTAAAAAGTAGTCGAGAGTCGATACGATAGTCTGTTCTGTTATCGCGGTGTATTATTTATCGAACTATAGGCCTACACGCATTAACAGGCAAGTTTCTCTTCATGCAAGATGAGAATTATTATTTGGTCATTTTTTGCCATTTTGATTGAGGTAAGGTATCGAATCTGAGATTAATATAGCGTATAAATTATTTCTAAGAGTGAAATTAAACGCGATTCATTTTTTAGCAAGCCGTATGCTTTCCAAGCTCAAACTTCGGTTTCGGTCCTTCCAGCGAAGAAGTTGTACCCGAACAGTTCTTGGAAGATTTGAAAAAACTGGTTTCCAGCGGACACTTATCAAAAAATGACGATACCATGAAAGAAATGCTAAACGGACTTATTGACCTTGATTTAGGTCAAAATTCCGAATCGCAAACAATGGAACTGAACGAAAATTCGACAATGTCGTCTTCGGATCCAACCCAGTTACCTTCATCGGAAGTGTCGAAGTTTCTATCTGTTGTCCAAAGCATTTCGAATGATTCTTCGCCATCGAATCAACCTAAGGCTCCGGTGGTGGAGATCAAATCATTAATCGAATGGGTGGAATTGGACAGAATGATTGCAAAAAATCCATCTTTGGAAGGTACCATTCAAGAATCTCCTGAACTTACTCAAGGCGACGTCAAAGATAACCAAGTCATCGAAAGCCAATCAAAAGAAAATGATATCGACAAAGGATCGGACCATTCCGAAAAACCTGAACCAATAAACCCAGTCAGCGAAAATCAATTGATCGAGAATGATCCTGCACCAAATCCGAATCATCTCGATGTTTCCAGTTTTGCCAGTGATAGCGAAATCGATCGCCTGCTCAAAAACACATTCTCGTTGAAAAAAGCATCGCAGGATGAGAAAATTATTAATCCAGGATTTCACGCCAATTCGTCTGATTGGGGGATACCTCAGCCGGAGCCAGAAAAAGATTTATCAAAAACAGAGCCAGGATTTTATTCCCATTCGGCTGATTGGATGAGGTCTCAGACTGATCCGAAAGAAGATTTGTCAAAAGAAGATTCGGGATTTTATGCCCATTCGGCTGATTGGATGAGGTCTCAGACTGGTCCGAAAGAAGATTTGTCAACAGAAGATTCAGGATTTTATGCCCATTCGGCTGATTGGATGACATCTGATACAGATCCGAAAGAAGATTTACCAAAGGCAGAAGAAGATGAAGATCCTGAAGAGAATTTTTCGTTCACCAATAGCCTAATGTCCAAGCTCAATTTAAAGTACTGGACGGATCTTAATTGGGGCGAATTTTTCCCCAATCCATTTGCTTAATCCTTTTAATTATAGAAGTGCATCTTTTTTAATACGTAATATCTATTTTTAGTTTAAAAACGAATTAATTTTCGGCCAAATTTTCCATAAAAAAAAAGGAAGTCTTCTACTCTCACATTTCTAAATCAGTGAAATTTATCAAAAATCACTGAAAAACGGTCAGAATTTCAGCACAGTAATAAATCAGTGAAAATTCACTGAAAACTCGGTGATATCTATGAAATTCACTGAAAAATCTGTGAAATTCTTTGAATAATCAGTGGAAAATCACTGAAAATTAGTGAATTTCACTGAATTTTTCTGTACTGCAATCTTGAATGTTGATCAGTGATTTTTCACTGATTCGGAATGAGAGAGTAAGGATAATCCTAATTAAATTCGACGATTATGCACTCGCATAGGTAATTGAAATCGTAAAATAAGACGTTTCGTGCCTTTCGTACATTAAAATTTTGAAAAAATAATGAATTTCCATAATATCCTTCATATTTCTCTAATCAAAATCTAATATTTCAATAAATTTCAATCACATCAAAAAAATGTCTTGCTCACATTCAAACAACCATTGGAAAATTTGGCCAAGTATTTTAATCACAAGTCACTTTACAAATTCCAATTTTTTTCATCTTCTTACAGATTTATGGCCCAAAAAAATTAGTATGACACGGATCTGCTGCACGTCTGAGTATCTATTATGCTTAGTTGCATTCAATTAAGATGACCATCGATAGCATTTTATTCGTGAAATTTTTAAAAATTTCGACTGTTAAATTAAAACGAATTTTTAACAGTTTAATTTTTTTAATATGGCCACAATGCAGTGGATATCAACGCCAGAAAATCAAAAAACCAAACTTGAACCAATAAAAATTTTAAAGATATCAAAACCGGCAGGTACCTAGTACCTACCTAATTCATTTTTTTTGAAATGACACTTTGCGTAAAAAAAAATGAAGAAATAATTTATTAGACGTTTCTGAGAAAGAAATAAAATTTAAAAATTTTTCCAACCAGAATGATGCCTTGGCTGTTTTTATTCTACCTGGAAGTTTGAATATTCCTCATCTTATGGAAATAAAGTTCAAATTTTAAAAATTAAAACTTCTTTTTTGTAAACTAAAAAAAATGAATGTTTATTTCCAATGGATCAATGATATTTGTTCTCTGGAGCTGTCAATAGGCTAGATCGTCTTGCCCTTTTTTTTGGAAGTTGAAGGGTAGGATTTACTCCTCTCCAACTAAACCTTGATCTGCACCCAATCACCCTTAAAATTCCATCAGGTAGGTATATTGAAAAAAAATTAAAAATTAAAAATAGGTATGATATGCCTATCTATTCTAACAGATTTTTTACTCAAAAGATACAGAGTGAATCATTTACGGTATTAGGTACCTAGAACTGATAGTCTCACCAAAGGTTAAACTTTCAAACTTACACTACCAGATAATTCAAAAATTTTGCCGAAGACCATTTTCATACACCAACCAGCCAAGTAAGTACATCGCAGCCCACCGAGAATTCTTCGCCAACTTACTGACGTAGTCCAATACTGCTAAGGGGCTTCCTAAGCTCCTGAATCAATTTTTAGGGTAAATTAACTCTAAATCTCAAAGTTAATCCTCAAAAGAAGAAAAGAGAGGGTTGGATCAAAATTTTCAAATTCAATGAATGAGTTATCGAATTCCAGGTTTTTTGACTCCCTGAATTCATTTTCTGAGTTCTTTTGACTTTATACCCAAATTTTAACTCTCCATGTTAAGAGTATGGGACCAAAATTGAAATCTTTTCGTCGGATAGTTTCAATTTTGAACCCTCTGTCTCATTCTAGAGCGTCAATTTCAAAGTCCGGAGTCAAAATGTTCCCCGAAAAGATTCATAAAAATATAATCAAGAATACTTGGATCTCGATAGGTAATTCATCTGATAATGCTACAATTTTTTTTTTCAATTTTGCTCAACTTCTCGCTTCCAAAGAATGGCTAATTTAGGTATCAAAAGGACCCCAGAAATGGATTCAGAAACGTCGAGAACTTTCTTAGAATTATTTTTAAAATTTTTCGAGATTTTTCTCTTCATTTTTTTTTTTAGGTATGCTTTGCAATTATTTAATTGTGCTCATCCCAATGGGACCGAGAAATTTTTAAAAATCTTTCCTGGCTCAAAAAGCTCTCAGAAATCGAGTGTTAGGGTAACTAAAAAAATGACCAAGGAAAAATTGAAAAAATTTTACTTGAAAAAAATGGTCATAGCATGAATACTTTTAACATGAAAAAACCCATCTGTGAACGATTTTTCTTCATCTCCTCAATTATTTTGGAAAAATACATAATAATGCAATTGATAAATGCAATTAGGTACCTACATTGCATTTTTCTTCATTTTTGAAAATATCGCAGCTGATAATTTTTTGCAGTGATGGAGTGTAAAATTCCCCCCCCCCCCTTCAAAAAATCATTAACCGCGATATCTCCACTTGAAATAATCTTCAAAAGGACCAAACTTTGAGGAATTAAAAAAAATTAATTATGTTTTCAAACATGATTTTTTAAACCCCCTTTCTGACTTTCGAAACAGGGCCCTGCAGAGACAATCGAAGTCCTAGAACAGAAAAAAAAAAGGTCATTTGAACGTCAATACGACTTGGTTAGGCCACATTTATTATTTGAGGGCCCTCGCATTGATGAGACAACATTTTTTTAAACTCTAGCGAGACCTCGTGAGCCTCCGGGCCAGAGAGGGGGGGATTAAAAAATGAATAATAAAGAATCGATTGATTGAAATGATATCATTATTATTAAAATTTTCTCAAATTCAATTTAATACTTAGGTACGTGTAGTTTTTCCTAATAAAGGAATAGTACTCTTTCATTTAAAAATCAGTGGAAATTATCGAAAATCACTGGAAAACAGTTAGAATTATAGCACAGTAATAATTCGGTGAAAAAATTTCAATGCAAGCAAACAGTGAGAAAAATTGCTAGAAAATCAGTAAAAATTCACTGGAAAGTGAAATTTTTTGAAAAATCAGTGAAATTTCTTATAAAATCCGTGAAATTCTTCGTAAAGTCAGCGATAATCTGCTGAAAAACGAGGAATTTTGCGAATTTTCCTTGTGCTGCAATTCTGACCATTTATTAGTGACTTTTCATTGATTCAAAACGATAATGTAGAAAAAGAATTAGAAATAACTACTACCTATACTATCAATAGTTCAAATTAATGAATACCCCTCTGCATAGGCCTGTTTCGAAAAGAAGTTCAAAATTATTCATTCAGTGTTTATGTTCAACACTTATTACCAAATTAATTTATTCCCCCTCAACTTCGGTACCTAGGTATCTTTTCATCAGCCACTATGAAAAAATGACAGATTCGGTGAAAAATCATCTCACCTTTTTTAATTTTATTCTAGAACAAATAAATGACATTTGAAGGATGAAATTAAAAATTGAAGAAAAAAAACGTTCTGTAGAAGATCCCGCCAACAATATAATAATAATAATTGCTCATCTGTAAAAAAAAAAAAAAAAAAAAAAAAAAGGGCACTTTCCTCGATTCAGACTCCGGCCAACGACACCGGAATGGCTTTTAATAGCGCATTACAAAAGCACCTCGACCCCCCGTAATCGAAACAGAAAAAGGAGAAAGGAACGAAATTACACAAAAAATGTTTTAAATACATTTGTAAAAGAGACAAATTGCTTAACGGTATTTGCATTTAGCGAAACTGGCGACGATAACGAAGCGTGAAAAGTAAAGAGGCCAATAGTTTAATATTTGTCGTAATCGCCGCCGTTGCCGCAATACAGCAGCGGCGCGGCGGGGACATCGACAATAAAACCGGGGGAAAAAGGTACACAGCTCGTAATCAGGGAGCAACAGAGAAACATAAAAACGCCTCGTTACAATTAGCCATGCTGTATGAACTTAAAGCTGCCTTATTACGAGACGAGAGCGAAAATAAAAATAAAAAAGAAAGGAGAACAGCGTCGAATATGTACCGGAACATGGGACCCAGTGAGCGGTATTTTTGGCCAGATTTTCAACTCGCCTAGGCAGATGAATGGTCCACGAGCGAGACGACAATGCGTAACCACTTTGGGAACCTTTGTCGGCGCCGGCAACTAGTTTGCAAAGGGCACGGTTTAGGGCGAGTCGAGTTGACAAGTATGAAATTGATGTGAAATATTTACCCGCTAAAAGACGCTCCTCAGTTGGTGGCTTTCGAATATGTACAATTGTTAACAGATACGCAGGCCTATTGACAAATCATTAGACATGGTACTTCTTGAAAAAAAAAATTCAACGAGTGTGCCTCGCCTGGGCGACATTTCATAGATATTGTTAAAAAGGTGTTGTTGTATAGGATGATAAGTGTCGTATGTGTAAAACTACACACAACAAAGGCCTCCGAGCCGCAGCAAATTATGCTGCTGATGTGGCCGCCGGTACACCTCGGTGTACTCGAAAATATAATGTACCGATTGAACGAGATGCCTCCTCTTTTGACGGAGAATAAAAGAGAGCGGCCGCAAACGCCCGGTTACAGTACCACCGATGACAATATCAAGTGTTAATTATTTAGGCTTTAATAAAACGAATGCGACGAGGCTCCATGAAGGTATGAGACTGGCTAATTACGAAGAATTTGATTAATTTTTCAACATTTTCCCCGGCAGGTAAATCTGGAATGTAGGCGAGTTGATTCCCAATGAAATATTCATGTAAAAAGATAGGCGAATTGATTGGCATACAATTAGAAGCAGCCTCAAAAAACAATGTAACGCCACAAAAAAAATTATACCACGCCACAAAAATTATTGAAGGATTTTCCAAAATAGTACGTTCCAATACAAAAAAAAGTAGGACAAAATCATGGCAAAAAACAATCTGATTATCTGGTACCTAGGTAAAAAAACATTATTATTGCACAAGCAACGCTTTCTTCGAAATTTGCTGGTCGTCCTCGTTTCCGTTTCTGCCCTAACGGCACATTTTTCATTTCAAAATAATCAGCTTTGGATGCATTTTGCGATGAAAATTTATCCCAAGTTTATTCCAGGATTGAAAACTCGAAAAAAAAATTGGGAGAATATTGGGATGAAAATTCATTCCAACTTCATCACAGGCTTAAAAATTTGGATAGTAGCTTGGAATGAATATTGGGATGAAAATTCATCCCAACGTTATCCCAGGCTTAAAAATATGGATAGCAGCTCGGAATGAATATTGGGGTGAAAATTCATCCCCAACTTCATCCCATGCATGAAAATTCTAAAAAAAACTTATGATGAATATTGGGATGAATTTTCATCCCAATATTCATTCCAAGCTGCTATCCATATTTTCAAGCCTGGGATGAAGTTGAGATGAATTTTCATCCCAATATTCACCCCAAGTTTTTTTTAGAATTTTCAAGCATGGGATGAAGTTGGGGATGAATTTTCACCCCAATATTCATTCCAAGCTGCTAACCAAATTTCTAAGCCTGGGATGAAGTTGGGATGAATTTTCAGCCCAATTGGGGTGAAAATTCATCCCCAACTTCATCCCATGCTTGAAAATTCTAAAAAAAACTTGGGGTGAATATTGGGTTGAAAATTCATCCCAGGCTTAGAAATTCGGATAGCAGCTTGGAATGAATATTTGGGTGAAAATTCATCCCCAACTTCATCCCATGCTTGGAAATTCTAAAAAAACTTGGGGTGAATATTGGTATGAAAATTCATCTCAACTTCATCCCAGGCTTGAAAATATGGATAGCAGCTTGGAATGAATATTGGGATGAAAATTCATCCCAGGCTTAGAAATTCGGATAGCAGCTTGGAATGAATATTTGGGTGAAAATTCATCCTCAACTTCATCCCATGCTTGGAAATTCTAAAAAAACTTGGGGTGAATATTGGGATGAAAAATTTCCCGAATTGATTCCAATTTCTTTTTCGTTGTATAAGTACACGAATTAATTTCTTTTTTTGGGGGGAATGTACGAATTGATTCTCACTTTCTTCTCACATATATGTACCACTTGAAAATCGAACATTTAAAATTGAAATTGAAATATCTGATATCAAATATGAAAAATCAAACAGTTTGGTACTCGGGGCGATAGTTTTACACTTTTTTTTCGAAAGTTGAAAAGAATGAACAACCAGAAAATTATTCCAAGAGACTTCGTAACTCAAAACGAAGAGGTAAAAATTCTACCTTTAGACTCCACATTACTCCTCCCACCTTCCTACCGGACCATAAAATCTGACTATGTTCAAAAAAGATTTGGTATAGATGTATTTACCCATAAAATACCATTAGCATCAATTTTTCATCAGGAGCAGTCCTTAAAAAATATCAATTTTTCAACATTTAGTAAAAAATTGAAAAAAAATTGGAAAACAGTTCCCCTAAAATAATATTAAACGAATATTTCATATTAACCTCAATTTTCCTTGCCTTTTCCTTGATGGGTTAAATTAGATGTATTTACCCATAAAATACCATTAGCATCAATTTTTCATCAGGAGCAGTCCTTAAAAAATATCAATTTTTCAACATTTAGTAAAAAATTGAAAAAAAATTGGAAAACAGTTCCCCTAAAATAATATTAAACGAATATTTCATATTAACCTCAATTTTCCTTGCCTTTTCCTTGATGGGTTAAATTAAAATTCATACTCTCATCATTTCGGGAAGAATTTTTTAAATTTGTCTTAAAATTTTTTGCTGAATATTGAAAAAAATTGAAAAAATTTATATTTTTTAATAACCCCTGAAAAATTAGGATTATGATTAAAAATGGATACCAATGGTATTTCTGGGTAACTAAAGAAAACCCATTTTTGAAAAAAAAAACATCTACTCATGCTCGTCGTGATATCTTCAGGAAAACGCTAGTAGGCCGGAAGAGGTCGGAATCAACTCGTACATTCGCACAAAAAAAAAATGGGAATCAATTCGTACAGTCGCCGAAAAAAAATGGGAATAAATTCGCACATTTCTGAATTCTGGGAATCAACTCACCAGCTCTCCAAATCTGTCTTTCGATTCACCTCATCGAGGTACCAAGGGAGGGAAAAAAGATGGAAAATTTTTCTCGACGTGGGAGTATAATTTACTCTACCGCATTGTATAATTATTCTGGATGTTTTTTCGAGTGTACGTAAAGTTAGGTGCCCGATTTTATACGTGAAATGGTTTTCGGCGCTTGAATTTTGCTCCGAAATCGAATTTCTTATACTTTGATAACTTCAAAGCAACTGATGAAAATTTAACGACGGTTAAAAGATACTACGTAGCGTTTTCTCGCAACTCGCACGTCGTATTCTGACAAACTCCGCGGTAATGATGCGCGATACGCGGGTTCAAGGTGCTTGGCTCGCGTGGGCAGTGAACTAATGATGTTTTTTTCCTTCTATTTTGGGGTTAAACCTATCCATCTATACTACGTCTTATGTAATCGTCTCGTTCGTTTTGATACTGTGAAAAAAATTCCAGTAAGTGTTTGAAAAATGTAATTCAAATTTCAAATTCGTTATTTTTATCCTGAATATATCAAAATGAGGCTAAACTGTGCTGAGAATTTAGGTATTTGCTGAAGCATTTTTGAAAATTTCAAAATTCGTACCAAATTGCAACCACTGCAACTGTCAAAAATTATGAAAATTTTCTGATGAAATTATTGCTTAAGTCATTTTGTGTATCATGATACCAAATTATTAATTTTTTTTTAAGAAATAAAATTTGAAGTGACATGACGCAAATTGAAGAAAACTTATGTGGCAAGTAAAGGTCAAACATTTTATGAAGTTCAAATCGAACAAAGTTTTAGGTTACTCACTGTTGAAAATAAATTGCAGATAACTTGAAACCTGTTTCAGAAATACAATTTTTAAAACAATTAATAAAGCGTAATAGGCATCGATTGAATAGGGTGATTCGTCTTCGAGTTTATTTTAGGACGTTGAAGAGAGATATCTGTGATAGAAATTTGGGATCTCTGACATGAAGCTTATTTGAAGTTTTCAAAAAATCAATATTTTCCTTTTTTGTTGATTGTTAGGAATATTGTAATAGTTCCCACAGGGAAACAAAAAATTTTCGCGATTTTTCAGACTTTCTTTTGACGATATTCAAATAAGTTTTATACATTACAAAAATCGGTATTTTTTCGGAAATATTCAAAAATAGAATTAAAAAATTAATGATTAGAAATAGTTTGATTGGTACTGGATTTAGATGCACATCAGATGACTCCTCGATCTTTTTTATTTTTCAAAGGTCCTCGATTTTCCTCAAAATTGCATCATGTTAATTTCATTTTTGGTGGCTCGTGAGCCTGACGTTATTTCACGAACCCCTAAAAAACGAAAAAGGTGTCAGGGGACATGTCAGGTATGTGCATCTAGATCAAAATATTGCCAACTTCTAAAATCTTCCTGGGCGGAGACGGGGGAATTTTGAAGCTAACAAAATTTTTTGTCACCTTTACACAAAAATCATATTATGAACAATCACAAATTGGTAGCCTACGTAAAAAAAAAAAAAAAAAACGAAAAATAATTTTTGTTCTTCATTAAAACATATTTGATAATTCGACTAAAGAAAATTCAAGAAAATTCTTTTCATTGTTTTTCAAATTAAAAATTCTTAAACCCATTTGGGAGTTGAAACTGTTGAAAGCTTCAATAAATCAAATACTTACCCTATTTTTTTACAGTTTTCTTTAATTTCTTTGAGTTGACTAGTTCCAAAGAATACAAAAACTGCACGAAATAGTTAAAACCCGAAATTCGTTGCTTCAAAAAAATCTTTCAAATAATATAAGAATTGTATAAAATTCTCGAATGTCATTTTGATTATAGGTAATAGGATCTCTAAAGAAAGAGTTCTTATATCAAAAAATCATTGAATTTCTGAAATCCAAGAAATGCCATGTCAAAAGTTCTTTTTTAAAAATTGTTTTTCACTTCTTAAAATTTTTTTAAATCGCTTTCGCTTCGCTCAGAAAAAATTGCGGCAATTTAAAAAAAAATCTTCTTAAATTTATTATTATTTTTTGGGGTTTTGATGTAAATTATCATTACATTTGAAAAAAAATACCTTAAGAACATGGTGCCCCACTGGATTTCAAAAATGAGAATTCTTGTTTTTTTTCCGAAAAAAAACTCCTTTTATCCTTCGATAAAAAAATTCAAGGTACGAGGAAAATGTTAAAAATTCTTGCTTCTGGCAGTAAAATCATTAAAATTTTTGCTATGTATTTTTTTTTCTTTACTTTTTTTTTTGTTACTGAAGTGAAATTTTTGCTTTTTTATGGTTTTTCTTGTTCTTCTCGCCAGGTGCCAGTAGGTAGACACCATGAAAAAGAAATTAAACCACCCACCAATTCAAATCATTTGTAATGGACCAAATTCGTTGTTTTTCTTATTTTTTCATTTTATTGGCCATTTGGCATGTTACTGTTTCATTCAATGGAGGGAAACGATGACACCTAGTTCGAATTAATTTTTCAGAATAATCAGTAAGAGAATCTATTTCGTTTCGAAAATGAGGTAGAATTTGGAGGGAGGGTAGAAAATACGTTTTTTTCTGAATGTAAACATTTTTCAAAGAACAGAAAAGAATTTTTAAAAAAATTAATTAAAAAAAAATTAAAAACCCGAGGAAATTTTCAAAAACTCTTCCTATATCCTCGTTTGAAAAAAATCGCCATGTTTTGAAAATGGTTATAAATGAAATTTTATTTGAAAGTTGAAAAATGACCAAAAACTCTTTCCTTGTGTTTCCATTTTCAATAGTTTTATATTCCCATATCCATCGATGAATTTAAAAAAAACAACAACAAAAACAAGGAAAATTAAAACTTTTAGAAAATTCCCCCAAAAGTAAGGTATTGTTCTTATTTACTATTATTTTCAAGAAGAAATTCGTTATTATTATTATTTTTTTAAAGTGTGTTTAGAAAAAAAACACTGTCAAAACGAGAAAAAAAAGCAAAAAACGCAAATTTTTTGGAGTTTAAAAAATAAAAATTAAACCAAAAAAGTTTTTCAACCTCAGAAAAACGAAACCCCAAAAAATTAATTTTTGCAATCTTACCTTGGCAATAAATCTTCACATGATTTATGTCTTTCTGAATTCGTCGCAGGCAGAAATTTAATTTTAAAACGATCTCCTATCCTCCAAATTCTAAAAATGAGTCATTCCCCTCCCTGATTATATCTTAATCTCATTTTATCAAATCACAACAAATAATTTACATACGAGGAAATCATAAAAGTTCAGATTTAGTTTTATGTAGGTAGGTAGGTAGCTAATGTAATAAAATTACATCTGATTTGATCAAATTGCATCTGGGAAAACCAAGATTCAATTAGACGTAAATTTATTAGAACTTTTTCATATACAATTTTATCAAAAGAGATAAAATTTAATGAAATTCTAAATAAATCAGATATGATTTGATGTAAAATTTTTTCACAGAGATGGTTGAATTTTTCGCATATTTTTCTATCGAATATACCAAGCGAATAACGAGAAGAGAAAAACAGGAAGAAAGACGGGAGGAGGCATGAAAGCTCGTACATTTAATAGGCAAACACATTCTACTCGAAATTCATTTTATTTCTTCTTTCAAAATATAATATATTTATACGTACCTATGTATTTTTCACGCTAAAATGACGCCTGGTTGACGATTTTTGAATTCAGTCGAATGCTTCGACATTACTTCATCTCAACATTATCTCAAAACGCATCGAATCATGAGCATTTCACCACAATAAACTCGTGCAATAAGTACGTATGGTAAATGTACCATAATAATATCTAATATACTCGTCGTATTCGAGTACGATGCATCGTATTGTGACTTTTTCCCTCCACCCGAATAAAAATACCCCTTCTCCACGTTCCATTCAAAAAAGGTAATTTTCTCGACACAAGGAGAAAATATAAAAAATAAACGAAGACGACAAAGATGAGGTAAATTTTCGTAAAAAATATACGGGTTTTGATGCAACCGTCTTAGGCATTCTGCTTTTCTTTAGATTCACGAGACATCGAGTACTTACACCACCTATAAAGATACAGGTATTGTACAATATTGAGAGAATCTAAGGTAGTATGTGTCTGAAAAAGCTTACCTCGATGAGGAAGAACGCCAAGTACTCTCCTCGATACGACGATAAACCCGTTTTCCCATATTGCCATAATAGACCGTTAGTGTATAAAAGAGTTACACACAGCGCAAGGCAATCGTATTTATATTGTCTTCTTTTTTTTTTTTATTATGTACACGTATTATACAGCAAAATTTACCCCTTCGCGATATGGCATACGATACGATGCCGTTTGTATACCGAACGTAACACATACACATTACACAGTCGCATGTATCATGTAGATATCTTTTTTAATAATCACACATATGGTATTTTTCAAGTGGTACCTTCGTTCTTTTTTTTTTTCTACGCAGTGCGAATTTTTCCTCGTTTTTCTGCTCTACGTCGTACCATTTCGCCGTTCCTCCGTTGGGATGAGATCACTTCGAAGATACGTCGGAAAAAAACAGAAGCAAGAAAGGAGCCGAAAAAAGGAGAAAAAGAATCGCGAGTTATTTTCCACTTCCCTTCCGGCGACGTTTCAATTTTATATAATCGAGATAACGAAATGATAAAGTTAACGAAATTATTGTACGTAACAAGTCTGCGTTCGCTGCGACGAGCTCTCATCCGAGAATGTGTAACCTTTAATATACAGGGTGTTCCATGAATCGTCTGCCAAACGTATTTTTTGGGATATAACCGGGTCCAACTGAAAAAAAACTTGAGATGGACATGTTGCCCATTTTGAAAATTGAAGGGGCGAATGCTGATTCTAAAAAAATTACGTTAAAATTTTTTTCAAGCATGGTAATGGATAGTACTTTGAAAACTGAATACATTTTCACTTTTTGACTTTTTGCCTATCTTTAAAATTAAAGGGGCTACAAGAAAAAATGTTCAAAAAAATTTCTCGAAAAATGAACCGATCAGGGGAATGGATAGAACGTTGAAACCTGGGGAAATTTTGTTGTGTAGACTGTTTTCCCAACATCAAAAATGAAGGAGCTGAGGGTCAATAAAAGTTGACCAAAGGGTTACCCGCGGTCAAGATTGGCGAATGTGCCCCCGAGCTGAAATCCGAAACTAACCGATGGAATTTAGTTCTTAGGGTCTGGAAACCAGATGGAGAAAATTGTGGCACCCTGCCCCTCACCTAACCCTAGTTATGAGGCAAAACGTTACTTTTTTCAGCCTTTCCATTAAATTTTTTTTTCCACGAGTTTTCAACCAAATTTTTTCAAATTTTCGTGAATTGTACGCTAGGCTGGGCTGAAAAACCAAAAATTTTGATTTTTAAAAGTTATTCCCCGCAAAAGTTGTTGGCTGGATAGACTAGAAAAATGAAATAAAAAATTTCAAAATCGATTCACATCTTCCGATTGCGAATGTGCCTTCAATTCTTCGAAAATTGTCAAAAATTCAACATTTTCAGAAAATTTTAAAAGTTTTTAAAAAATTCGAAATTCATCAAAATCAATTTTAGAGCTTATTTGGGGCCTATTTAAAGCAAAAAAAACAACTTTTTTGAAAAAATCCATGTTTTATAGTTTTTTTAAACTTCTTATGTTTCTTCAGCTCTGAAAAAAATTGCAAAAAGTTATATAACACTGATTTTTTCAAAAAAAAAAGTACTTTTTTGTCTAAATAGTCACTACAGAAGCTCTAAAACTAATTTTAGTCAATTTTAAATTTTTTCGAAATTTTTGAAATTTTATTTTTTTTGAAATTTTTGAAGAATGGAAGGCTCGTGCACGATCGGAAGATATGAATCGATTTTGAAATAGTTTATTTTATTTTTCTGGTCTATCCTGTCAACAACTTGGGGGGGAGGTAACTTTTCAAAAATCAAAATGTTTGTTTTTTCGGCCCACCCGATTGTACACTATACTGAGATGTGTTAGTGGGTGGTTTGAAAAAAAATTGACGATTTTTTCTTACCAAAAATCGCGTTTGAAAACTTCAAATTGAGTTTTCTGTATGATGTTTCAGAGGTGCAAATCTGAAAAAAATGTATTTTACGTACCTAGTCCCTATATACAACGTGATGTTGTTTTCAAAATTTTTTAGGTGGTGGAACATCATGAAAAATGCGAAAAACCATTTTTTCACAACGTTTTTCACTCAAAAATCGTCATTTTTGGCCGAAAATTTTTTTTTCGTAATTATATCCCAAAATACGTATTTATACACCACTTGGCCGATGTTTACTTTATTTCATATCTTTTTCGTGATTTTTGTAATTTCAAGTTCAAATAAGTACAGTACGAGACTCAAAATTGAATATCTCACTTTCCTTGCACATGGTGTCCACTATTATTTCAGAAATGATTTTCTCTGACTTTTCCAGGTTTTCCAGACCAATTTTTCGAATTTTTCCAGACCTTATAAATATGATTTATTTGTAAACCAGGGAAGGGGGGGGGGGGGGTAATTTTTTCGTGTGATGTACTTACATCCCGAAATTTTGTATAAAAATGATATAAAATGCACAGGGTCTTACGATTTTTTTTTTAAAAATCACTAGATACTTTTTACGAGATCTTTAGATGCCCTTCTTCGGGTCAAAAAAAATATTCAAATTCAATTCTGAAAATTTTTCCAAGTTTTGAAACATGAAAAAAATTATGCCAGGGTGTTTACCACATTGAGCGAATAAAAATTCAGATTTTTCCGGGCTAAAAATTCAAAATTTTCTTCACATTTCATTCCTCCCTTCCCCTCCAAAATGAAAAACACTTGTCTCAAAATTTATAAATTCACGCAATCCCTTGCAATTTTTTAGTTTGTACCAATAAATGAAAAAGTGAATGAGAAGGTAAAATATAAATTATTTTATGAAAATATATAAATGTGTTGAGCCCGAGCGAAGCGAGGGCGAAAATTTTTGCGAAAAAAGATCTTCAAAAGATGAAAATTCACCACTTTTCCCTCATTCATGTTTTCTAAAACATGGCCAATAATTTCGATTTTTGTTCCATTCCCTCCCTTTTTTTTCGTGGTCAAGGGCATCATGACGTTTGTTTCTCATTACAGCTCATTAAAAAGTAAGTTTCCAAGAAACTTGAGATTAAAAATAAATTCTGTAGAAAGAAAAAGTGTAAATTACCCCGAGCGTAGCGAGGGAAATTTTTTTTGGATAATTCATAATTCAATGGACAAAGACATGTATTTTAAATATGTATCAATTTTATTGTACATTACGACCGACAAAAAATGATGAATAAGACAATAACTGGAAAAAAGATGTAATAATTTGGCCCGAGCGGAGCGAGGGCGAAATTTTTTGAAAAATTTATAATAAAATAAGCAAAAAAACATTTTTCTAAATGATTTACATTTTTTGGGATTTTCGAAAAATTCCAGAGAAAATTCCGAAATTCCCTGACTTTTCCCTGACTTTTCCAGACCACCAAAATTCCCTGACTTTTCCCGGTTTTCCCGGTTTTCCAGAGAATGGACACCATGTTGCATACGAAATTGTCATTACGAAAAATTTTGCAACAGATTCATGTTCAGCAGCTCAAACTACTTCAATAAACTCCATTTGTACGATCAAAACAATCAAATTTTGAAGTGCAATTTTTTTTTGAAATTTAAAAATTTAAGAAGGAGCGAGAGACACGGGCCCCTTTCATCGCTCAGGCTGAAAATATTTCGGTATAAAACCTATCCATGAAAGAAAAAATTGGTGGAGAGGCCCGACTGATACTAATCTAACAGAGAAATTCTCTATGGTATCTACGAGTAAATGTGAACAACCTTAAGTGTTGGCGTACTACTGAAAATAAATTCGTTGACTCAAAACTGAATTTTCAAAATTTTAGTGTTTTGATCGTACAAATGGAGTATTTTGTAGTAGTTTGAGCTGCTGAACATGAATCTGTTGCAAATTTTTCGTATGACAATTTCGTATGCAAAGAAAGTGAGATACTCAATCTTGAGCCTCGTGCTGTACTTATTTGAACTTGAAATTACAAAAATCGCGAAAAAGATATGAAATGAAGTGAAAATCGGTCAAGTGGTGTATAAATACGTATTTTGGGATATAATTACGAGAAATTTTTTTTCGGCCAAAAATGACGATTTTTATGAGTGAAAAACGTTGTGAAAAAATGGTTTTTCGCATTTTTCGAGATGTTATTGTTCCACCACCTAAAATTTAAAAAAAAAACATCACGTTGTGCATAGGGACTAGGTACATAAAATATATTATTTTCAGAATTGCACCTCTAAAAAATCATACAAAAAACTCAATTTGAAATTTTCAAACGCGATTTTTGGCAAGAAAAAATCATCAAAAATTGTTTTTCAAACCACCCACTAAATACGCCTCAGTATAGTGTACAACTTACGAAAATTAGAAAAAATTTGGTTGAAAACTCGTGGAAATGAAAATTTTTAATGGAAAGGCTGAAAAAAGTAACGTTTTGCCCCATAACTAGGGCTAGGAGAGGGGTAGGGGGCCAAAATTTTCACCACGTGGTTTTCAGACATTAAGAACTAAATTCCATCGGTTAGTTTTGAATTTCAGCTCGGGGCAGATTCTCCTATCTTAACCGCCGGTACCCTCTGAAAATTTTTTGAAGCCCATTTATTTTGAGTGACCTTTAGCCCTTTCATTTTCGATGTTAGGCAAAAAGCCCACAGAACAATTTTTTTCAGTTTTCAACGTTCTATCAATTCCTCTGATTAGTTTATTTTTTTAGAATTTTTTTTGAACAATTTTTTTTGTAGCTCCTTCAATAATTTTAAATTTAGGCAAAAAGTGAACAAATTAAAAATTTGTTTACTTTTTAAAGTACTATCCATTACCATCGTTGAAAATATTTTTTGACGTGATTTTTTTAGAAGTAGCATTTGCTCCTTCAATTTTTGAAATATGCAACATGTTCATCTCAAGGTTTTTTTTAGTGGTACCCGGTTATATCCAAACAAATACGTATGGCAGACGATTCGTGGAACACCCTGTACAGGGTGTCCCGTTTCAATATGGACACCCTTCAACCAGTAGTAGTGCAACACATACTGAGTCGATGTAAGTAGGTTTGCCTACTATTGGGATTGAAGGGGCAGAGTTATGCACATCGAAAATTTTTTCTTTTTGAATTATGCTTGGCATTTTCAACCGTGCGCTATTCAACAACCAAGATAGGTAGGAGGTTGCGCTTTGCGGTAACGTGTAGCTCACTTTCTCTAGAATTTTTCTATGCGATTGATAATTTTTGTAGGTGAACTAGGGTGGGTGTACAGCACCAAATATTTGAAAAAATCGTGTCAAAAAGTTGAAGATTTTTTAAAAATTTGGTAATTACTAAAAAAGTTCCCCTCTTCTACTACCATTATTAGTAGTGTTTCTGGAAGAAAAAACTTCGGTCTTTCCAATGACGCTAACCCCACTCTTCTATCATGCTCCAATCAAAAGTTACGAGCGTCTAATTTGAATAAAAACACAAGAAAAACTTCATTTTTTTGATTTTTCAAATTTCAAAAATTTATATCTTTGTGACAAAATGAGATAGACTGATGGGGTTTGCAGCATTGAACTAACCAAGCATCACACTACACAATGTAGGAATGATATTTTTCAATTTTACAAATAAAAAAAATTTTGCAAAAATTTTTTCCAATTTTTTTCTAATAAAAAATATTTTTAATGTAAAATTTGAAAATCCTATTAATATTTTGTGCGGTGTAATACTTGGTTAGTTCAATGCTGCAAACCCCATCAGTCTATCTCATTTTGTCACAAAGATATAAATTTTTGAAATTTGAAAAATCAAAAAAATGAAGTTTTTCTTGTGTTTTTATTCAAATAAGACGCTTGTAACTTTTGACTTGAGCATGCCAGAAGAGTGGGGTTAGCGCCATTGGAAAGATCGAAGTTTTTTCTTCCAGAAACACTACTAATAATGGTAGTAGAAGAGGGAAACTTTTTTAGTAATTACCAAATTTTTAAAAAATCATCAACTTTTTGACACGATTTTTTCCAATATTTGGTGCTGTACACCCACCCTAGTTCACCTACAAAATATCAATCACATAGAAAAATTCTAGAGAAAGTGGGCTACACGTTGCCGCAAAGCGCAACCTCCTACCTATCTTGGTTGTTGAATAGCGCACGGTTGGAAATGCCAAGCAAAATTCAAAAAGAAAAAATTTTCGATGTGCATAACTCTGTCCCTTCAATCCCAATAGTAGGCAAACCTACTTACATCGACTCAGTATGTGTTGGACTACTACTGGTTGAAGGGTGTCCATATTGAGACGGGACACCCTGTATATCTCGTTTACATGCGTGTGTAATTTCGCCAGTGTAAAGTGTAGTAGAACGTGAGCAAAACGAGATGAATTGGTGGGCTGAGGAGGAAAAAAAAAGGCTAAAAGAATCCCAAATAAAACACTACTGTTTTGTTTGACTATACGTACAATAAATGCCACGAGTATGGTACGGTTTATAGGCCGTTTTTTTACGTACTTTTGCAACGTGCTATTTTTACGCCGCCTTTTAATACCCAAGCGAAAGAAAAATCACGTATCAGCTTAACGTGCTTTTTAATTGAACCGACACGCCGCGCCGCCGAGTTCAACAAGTGAACTTTTTAAATAAAAATCTATCCGCGGATCGTATATGTACATATAGGTAACGATAAAATGATGAAATTTTATATCGATACGGATGAATTTCGTATTATTATGCTGCTATACGAGAGAATGGAAAAATCGAATCTTTTTTCCCCTCTCCCCCTTCCCCAGGGAGGTAATGGGGTGTTTTGCGTGCATTGTGTAGGTGTACAGATGCCTTTTACCTGTCCGCTGAAAAGCAAGAGCTAAAAAAATGTTGGAATATGAGGACAACTGGGACACCAGAGAAGAGATTATTTTCAGATTTTGTTCGTGTCGGCGTTGCGTTGGTTTTTGATTTTCGAGAGGGTTTTTTTTTGAAGTTTTTCTACAAATGGATGGGAAATAATGTAGACGAGCGGTTCGTCACAGGGAGATTTCAATTTTCAACTCGAGATGAGACGGAGTATAGGGTTTGGGAAGTTCAAATCATAACAGCGGTATTTTTAAAAATTGTGATTAGAAGAAATTAAAGTTGAGCAGCGTTTATTCCAAACGTGCACCAATGTTCATTTTTTCCCTCTGGGAAATGAAATTTTTGTAGAACTAATTTAGATGTACTTTATCTTACGTAATAATTAACCAGATTAGGTACCCCTTTTCTTTCATTTTGAAACTATTTTCTGACGGGAAATAATGAAAAAATTCATTTTTCGAAATTCATCAAATTCTAAAAAAAAAAAATAAAGAAATCCTCACTTTCTTAACTGAGCGAAATTGAGCGTCTTTGGCTTCCCAGTCTCAAAAATATTGAAAAAATCATGGAATAATTTTTATGATGAAACTTCATCCCAAAATTCACCCCAGCCTCAAAAGCTCGAAAAAATTAAGGGATGATCTTCGAGATGAAAATAAATTCATTCGAATTATCATCCCAGCCTTTTGAGCCTGGGATGATAAATCGTGGGAACAATTTTTCCGAGCTTTTGAAGCTGAGATGGATTTTGGGATGAATTTGCATTCCAAAAATCATCCCTTTTCCTCTTTTTTGAAACTAGGATAAATTTCGATCTCAAAAATCATCCCAAGATTTTTCCGAGCTTTAGAGGCTGAGATGATTATGGGTAGAATTTTCATCCCAAGGATAATCCCACGATTTATCCGAGCTTTTGAGGCTAGAATGATTATTGGGATGAATTTTTGACCACAAAATCATTTCACGATTTTTCCGCGTTTGTGAGACTGAGATGAATTTTGATCCCTAAAATATTCCCACGTTTTTCCGAGATTTTGAGACGGGTTATTCAAATGAGGGGAGCATATGAATTAGCTTCCTCCACTCATGAGACAAAAGTTTACCAGTCGAAAAAAAAAGTTCGAAGTGGAAAATTTACGAAAGTGATGACTTCTTTTTGAAAATTTTTCTCGGAGTCAGAAAAAACATGGAAAATTTGTATTTTTAGCCGAAAAACTGAGAAAAATATCATTCTACGTGGTTTGGATTTTGACCTCTCCAATAAGCTCACTTTGGCTATCTCTGCTGATAGTGCTCAAATTGAGGTTCCTCTTGTATGGCAGCAAAATAAATCAAAAATTTCAAGTTTGGGAAAATTTTTCGAAAATATAAAGTATATTGAATTATCTCGAACGTACAATGAACAGAGAGGTATAGTTAAGGAAATGTTGGCATTCTCCTCGTGACAGAAACGGACTTTATGACCTTAATTTCACTCGGGTATAATCAATTTAGTCGTAAGATTTTATTGAAATTGTTAAAAAACAAAATGTTAAAATCGTGATAAAAATTGCTATAATTACTCGAAAAAATTGGTCCACATTAAGAAAAAAAAGTACAAAATGGCAAAAAAGCTAAAATTGAGGAAAAAATTGTTCAGAGTCGGAGAAAATTGAGCAGGAAACTTGAAGAAACGTCTGAAATTTCTTGAAAAGATGATTTAAAACATTTAAAAATTTTGAAATCGCATTAAAAATATTCAAAATGTAGTTGAAATTAGCTAGGATATCAAAAAAATCAGTTTTTACGTCTTTTTAGTAAATTAAAAAAAAAATCAATTCTTTTTCTTATGCATTTTGTGATATTTTGAAAATTCTTGCAAAAATTAGGACATTTTCATCACTTCACAATTTTTCATAATATGAAAACACAAGAATTTTACTGAAATTCAACATTTTACACATGCAAGAATCACAGTGAAATTCTAAAAAAAAAAAAGTAACTATCAAAAAAGTGACCTCCCATGAAAAAATGGCTAGATATGATTTGATAAAAATATATTTGATATGGTGAAATTTGATCAAATTTGATCACTATATCATATAAAATTTGATATAAATAGATCTAAAAAACATCTTCGCAAATCAAATTATATCTTCACAGATCAAATTATATCTTCCTATATCAAACTTTATCTAATTGAATGTAAAGGGATTTCATTTACTTTTATATAAAATTAAACAATTTCATTTTTTTTTATAAAATTGAAGATAATTTCATATAATTTGGACTAACATTTTATCTATTTAGATAAAATTCTACATATTTTGATAAAGCAATCTTTTATATAATTGCATATAAAATTAAATAATTGGATGGTTTATATAAAATTATACATAGTTTTATATAAACCATCCAATTATATAATTTTATATGCAATTATATAAAAGATTGCTTTATCAAAATATGTAGAATTTTATCTAAATAGATATAATGTTAGTCCAAATTATATGAAATTATCTTCAATTTTATAAAAAAAAAAATGAAATTGTTCAATTTTATATAAAAGTAAATGAAATCCCTTCTCATTCAATTAGATAAAACGCTACATCTTTGGATGAAACTATTTCTCATGACAAAATATTTCATGGAATTGAGATTAGCAGTGCTTCAATAAGAATAGATATAATCAAATGTGATCAGATATGATTAGATATAATTTTATATAGTTGTAATTGATTTCCCATTTCCTCTTAAAATGTAAATTTGGAGGCTCCAACCCCCGAGAGGGGCAATAGAATTTCACCAAACATGTTCTATTTTTTTTTTATTAATTATGATGTATCAAGAAAGTGAAAAAAAATTCAAATTTGATTAAAATTGGGGAAAAAAAATTTACCCACTTGAAATTTAAATATCACTTTTAGTTCTAATTCTCAACCCGATGTGGTGGCGTGCTCCTCTAAATCAAGATCATGAAGTAACATGGATAAAGCAATAAACAATAAGGAGGTAAATTAGATCTAATTAGATATAATATGATTAAAATTGATCACAAAATCTTAGATATAATTGTATATGTCAGATGTGTCTACAAAATTCTATGCATACATATCTAACCAGTTCTAAATTGATCACAAAATCTATTTAGAATACGAATAGACATATTTATATCTAGATAGATATAAACAGATAAAATTCTATAGACACATCTGACATATAGAATTATATCTAGGATTTTGTGATCAAATTTTATCAAATTATATCTAGCCATTTTTTCATGGGCTACCTATAAGGCACTAAAAAAGACCAAAAATTCAATCTTTTGGGTGAATAAAAATTTTTATTGGTACATGTCTACAAAATTCGAAGATGAACTGAAACAACAAGCAACAATAAATTTCGAGAAAAATTTTAAAAAATAGCAATTATGACTTGAAAATGAAGAAAACGAATATTTTTTTGCTTAAAATATCGAAAAAAGGTGATTTCTGAGGTGTAAAAAGAGACCAAAGTGAATTTTGAGGAGTAAACAGTGACAAAAAGTGACCACCGAAAAAGGTGACCAAAAGTTACTGAAAAGTGACTCCAATATGATGCCCGCATATCCAATTTTCATTTCATTTTCATTTTTCAAAAACTGATAAAATGTTTATTTGAAGTAATTTTATTGATGTTTAACGATTTTAATGGAACTCTTTGAAATATTCAAAAATTCTATATGATTTTTTAAAAATTCGAATAGTAAATAAACATTTTGATTAATTTTTCTTTATGGTTATTTCTATCACAGTTTGAAAGGAGCATAACAAAATTTTTGAATTTTTTATATTTTTAAATGATTTTTTCAAGTAGTACTGAAATTTATTTATTTGATACAAAAACACTCGTTGGTTCCCGGGTACACAACGATCTTAGGGTAAAAAACCAACACCGAATTAAGCACAATTCAACAATATCGTTTATAAATGAGAATTTCATGACACGAAAAACCGAAAAGCACGAGCCAAACATATCTGTAGTTTCAACGAAATCCCATAAAATATTAACGTCTTTATTTACCACGTATAAGTAAGAAGTGGTACCTCCTACCTATAGGTATCTACAAAAGATACAAGACGTGTGAGCACGTCGAATAATAAGGTAGTCAAAATTCATCGCGTTCGTAATCGTAAATATTGTCACATTGGTGCAAGTTGAATACATATTACGTGTGGAGTAACGTCGAGTGCGTTACTCGAACACGTAATGAAAAATTTAATTCCAATGAGGATGCTGAGAAGAATATTGTTGTTATGGTAGCAATATCCGACACAGAGGGGTGCGACGTGCACAATACAATCGTATATGATTCATGAAGTGTACTAGCTGGAGAATAATAATCTTAAGTTACATCAATAGGAAAATCAAACTTGTCCAAATGAAGTACTTATTCGATTCTCGAACCAATTTTCTAATTTTACTGACAAGGGAATCCCAACTCAAAGTAAAATTTTTATCCCAAACAAAAAAAATCGAAAGTACATCATAACAGGACCCCGTATTCAAAATTTCAGGTGCTGAAGCTCATTTCTCGATTTTTGGCGAATTTTTGAAATTTCAAAATCACGTTCGTTCTGCAAAATGTAAAAATTTGATCTAATCAACGAAAAAAACTGAAATTTGGTATATACCCTATTTTCGACTTCCCGAATCGATTGGAAGCGGTTTCAAGACGTTTCGGAGCCACCAGAAAATTTTGGAATTTTCCAGCGCTGGAGAAAAGCCCATAAAAAATGGCCCATATGCACTTCTCAGCACCTAAAATTGCGCTTATCCATATTGGAGACCTATTTGATCGATTAAAACACATTTTTCCAAAATTCGTAACTTTGAGTTCAAATTTGCATTTTTGAGCAAGAAATTTTCCTGGAAAAAATTTAAAAATTCGCCTAATGCGCATACCGAGGTAAAAAGTTGAAACTTGGTGGATACCCTATTTTATTTCCATTCGATTCGGGAGGTCTAAAATAGGGTATCTACCAAGTTTCAACTTTTTACCTCGATGTATGCGCATTAGGCGAATTTTTAAATTTTTTCAGGAAAATTTCTTGCTCAAAAATGCAAATTTGAACTCAAAGTTACGAATTTTGGAAAAATGTGTTTTAATCGATCAAATAGGTCTCCAATATGGATAAGCGCAATTTTAGGTGCTGAGAAGTGCATATGGGCCATTTTTATGGGCTTTTCTCCAGCGCTGGAAAATTCCAAAATTTTCTGGTGGCTCCGAAACGTCTTGAAACCGCTTCCAATCGATTCGGGAGGTCGAAAATAGGGTATATACCAAATTTCAGTTTTTTTCGTTGATTAGATCAAATTTTTACATTTTGCAGAACGAACGTGATTTTGAAATTTCAAAAATTCACCAAAAATCGAGAAATGAGCTTCAGCACCTGAAATTTTGAATACGGGGTCCTGTTATGATGTACTTTCGATTTTTTTTTGTTTGGGCTCAAAATTTTACTTTGAGTTAGGATACCTCCCTTGTGAGTAAAAAAATTTAAAAAAAATCACCACCCAAGTACCTACGATTCTAATAATCTTCAATATATCGAAATCTGGTATTAATTATTGAATAAGTGAAAAAATTGGATAATTTACACCCACCTTGGCTGAAAAACAATTGAAAAAGATAAAAAAAGTGATGAAATAATTCTGAAGGTCCCTTCAACGATAATAAATTAACGACTTATATCCATCAACGATTGAATCTTCCGCATGGAACCTGTCTCCAAAGAAAATTCTAAAAAAACCGATCCAAAAGCTTTTAAAATAAAAGCCACTTTAAATGTATTAAATTCTCATCTGCATCGAGCTGTTCAACGCCTCTCGGACAAAAAAACCCAGCCGAGAATAAAATAAAGACCATTCAACTTCACAGCTTGCGCCGTATTACATTTTAGCACTATCATATTTTTCACGAACTCCGCCTGTAATTTGATACTATTTTGAGCAATTTAAAATTAAAATCGTCCGGCTATTAAAAAAGCACCTACTCGAGTTTTAATTTACCCCTTTATACGTGGGTAGTTATTACGTATTACGACGGTCATTGATACGGTGTGATGGCTGCGAAGAAAAACAGAAGGGAGATGATAGCTAACTGTTTTAGAAACGTTTGAAAAAAAAATTGGCTTAATCGTCGTATGACAGGTATCGAATATCCAAAGGTCTTTTTCCGCTTAATGTTGCGGAACTATTTAGAGTTTTCGTATTGTGTTCAGGTTTTAAAATTTATTTCACTTTTAGGCAACAGAAGGCTGAATTAAAAATAAGTAAATTGTTGGCTTAAATAAGAGAAAAAGAAGAAAATTGTTTTGATTCCATATCGATATTCACTATTCACTAAAGTCGATTTTATTATCAAGGGTTTTAGAAATTAACGCATCAATTTCAACATGTTCCATTATTTTAAAACTCCTCGAAAACATAATTTCATTGTATCACGCGAAAAAATAGTGAAATTCAAATTTTTTCCACGTTTCCTTTTCCACCCCAACCCTTCACCCCAAAGAGAAAAATATTGCCAAATTCGCTCTCGAAAACAGATTTTGATGTATCACTCGGAAAAATTACAAATTGAAAATTTTCCAAGTTTCACTTCCACCCTACCTTTACTCCAACCTTTCATCCCTCGGAAAAAAATATACCTGGCCCTGTTTTACGGATTTACGTCGATGATGAGCGTTTTTTTTTCAAAGTACACTTGATTTGATGAATTTGCACAATAAATTTTCAAGGTCTGAATTTTTTTCCTGCAACCTCAAATTTTTCGAGACTAAAATTTTTTCTCAAAACTTCTCAAACTAAATTTTTTTAACGGTATTTTTTCAAGACTAAATTTTTTTCTCAAAATTTCTCAAACTAAATTTTTTTAAAGTCAATTTTTCAAGTCTATAATTTTTTTCCAAAATTTCTCAAACTTCAAATTTTTTTAACGTCAGTTTTTCAAGTCTATAATTTTCTCTCAAAATTTCTCAAATTTCAAATTTTTTTCAACTTCAATTTTCCAAGACTATAATTTTTTTCTCATATGTGGTACGAATTCGTATCATTTACAATCTGCGTCCGAATCTGATCATTCGTACAAGTTTACTAATATGTATGCGACGATATCATTCTGATCGTAATCACTTTCGCCATCAGCATTAAGAAATTTTGAGAAAAAAATTTTAGTCTTGAAAACTTGACGTTAAAAAAATTTGATGTTTGAGAAATTTTGAAAAAAAAATTTAGTCTTGAAAAACTGACGTTGAAAAAATTTGAAGTTTGAAAAATTTTGAGAAAAAAATTTTAGTCTTGAAAAATCGAGGTTACAGGAAAAAAATTCAGACCTTGAAAATTTATTGTGCAAAATCAAGCGTACTTTGAAAAAAAAAACCGCTCTCGCCACCCATGGTAAATCCATAAAACAGGGCCAGGTAAAAAAATTTCCAAATTCGTATTATACACCCTCGAAAACATCAATTTTTTCAGATGATTTATTTAGTGTCTATTTTTCACTCGAAAAAATTGCAAAATTTCAATATTTCCAGGATTTACTTCTCTTTTCTTCTGAAGTTGTGAATTTTGAGGCTCCAGCTTCCGAGAGGAAGATTATAAATTCGCTAAATGTGCCCTAATATTTTACATTTACTTTAATATACCAAAAAAAGCGAAAAATTTTCCAATTTGACTGGAAGTTAAAAAAAAAATAGTCTTAAACCCGACACGACGGCAAGCTCCTTTAAACCAAGATCTTTAGAAAACATAGGCAAATACTCAATACATAATGATAGGTTTTAATTTCTCATATTCAACATGTGTGGTAAATAAGTAGGTAAACTTGTGGTTTTGCAGTGAAATACCTAATTGTAATTAAATGTTCGAAAATTACTACAAATTTTAATTGGCCTGCTGTTCGTCATTCAGTTAACCTTGCCATTGGATTATTCCTGGATCTAAAATGTCGTGTATCAGTAAACTGTTCGTGTGGTATGGGCGACATGAAGAAGGTCGATTTTTTTTCAAATCGATGGATATCTTGACGACGTATGGTTTAACATGTTTTGAAAGTTACTCAAACCAATATTTTACCTAGGTACTCTAATTTCCAATTACTTCAACTTACTTCCAACTGTCGGATATCAGACATCTGTATTCTTTAATTCTTAAGGAAGACTCCTAATTACAATTAGTGTGCTGTGAAATTTACGAACGAGAAAATCTATCTCAATTAGATACACAGCAGACAATTTTCTTAATGAAGTACTCATGTCATATTACAAGGTGGGATGAAACAAAGGTTGAAAAATTATAAAAATTCAGCCATGTTGAGACAAAGCATCAAAGCCTTCGTTGTCTGCAGTTGAAAGAAAATTCTTTGTAAGTAAGTACATATATCAAATGCAACCTTAAATATGTGTTAATTTTTAAAATTAATTTCATTGCTTTTTTTGAGTAGTTGAAGGGACTGTAGAAATGAATTAAGTACTAAGTTTCCCCTTCGAGGAAAACGCTTAAATGATACATTTTTTTACGTTTTTAAATTTTCAAGTATGAAAAACGTACTTACCTATTATAAAATCTGTCGATTAAATAATAGATAAAGTGGATGATAATTGCTTTTTTTTAAAATTAAAATATCAAAAAATCCTTCAATTTTTCAGCATGCAACAAAATACTTAGGTATTAAAATTTGTTTAGAAATTCAATGGTGTCATAAAAAAATTATTAAATCATAAAGATTTGTTAAAATGCCAGATATTGGAAGAAAATAAAAATATAAAGCGTATCATTAGAGATTATCCCATTTTTTTGAATGCATTCTCAGCCTTTGAGACGTATGTGTTAAAAAAAATTGTTGAATAACTTCAAAAGAACTTGGTTAAAATTTGAATTTATGGATTCGACTCGAGAACCTCCCTTCTCACGAAATTTGGCTTTGAAGTTTAACACAAGCGCAGTTTTTTTTAAATACTTTGCATTTTGGAAAATTATTAAATTATATTTAGGTAATAAAATCCTTTCATGGTTAAAGCGCTGATAGGGCTATTCCATACCAACTCGAACTAAAAATGAAGTCTGGTCTTCCGATTTCGCTCAATTTTTTTTTTACGAATTCCCCTTGATGGTCTATTCACATAACCACGATTTTTTTATCTTCTAACACTCAAAAAGGCTGGGAGCGGACCTCGTAACTTTTATGCTATTGAGTACCGTTTTTCCAAACCGAGCTCTCCCCTCAAAGATCGTGCACGAAGAAAGGGCCTTAGGTGTAATTTTTTTCGGAAACGGCCCTAGGCGAAATCTTTTTCAAGAAAAAAATTATACCAGAGTCCCTTTCCGAAACAATTTGCACCTAAGGCCCTTTCGTCATACACAGTTTTTGAAGTTAGCTCAGTTTGGAAATACGGTACTCAATTGTATTTTTTATGGAATTGCGATTTTTTCCAAATTACCCAACTTTAAAGGCTCATATCTCGAGATCGGTAGTACTGGGGGGAGGGGGAGGGGGCTGTTTGCAGGATTTGAAAGAGAATTGATAGGAGATTCAAAAACGATAATAACATTTTGAAAAGCTCAAAGTTGAAGTTCGGCGGTGAAACCAAAATATGAAAGCTACCATTTAAAAAAATGAAAAAATTACAGTAAGTAGCCCTTTTTACCCTTCGCTTAATCAAAAAATCTTCAAGATTGGGTCTCTGCACCCCTGAGGGTTACAGGGGTCCACAATTTTGACCAAAATTAAGAAAAATCGAAAAAGTAAAGTGCATAGGTATTGATTTCTACTAATTCTAAAACGCCGAGTTCGAATGTGTACGCAGGTTTTTTCATCCGACCCCTCTGAATCCCCCTATTAGCCCCCTTGATAATGACAAAATTCAAAAAAATGAAAAATAACGCGTAACCTGTCGTTTGTTAGGTTTTTGAGGGCACTGAGTTCGAATATTTGCTTATTTTTCAGATCTGACCCTTCAGTGCCCCCCTAGACTCCCAATTTTAGGTAAAAGAATGTTGAGAAATGAAAATAGCGTGGGGCATATCGATTCTCACTAATTTGAGGGCGGAGAATTAAAATATCGTCTTTTTTTCCGACCTCCGTCAAAAATTTTAACCTTTCCGAAAAACCCTTTGAAAAATAGGTATGTACGTATGTACCAATTTTATTATTGGGTGAAAACATCACGGGAGTAAAATTTATACCATTTCGTTCAAATGTTTAGATGGAACTTTCCAGCTAACCACCTGTAAGAATTTCGAAAAAGAGGGAAAACGATCACCTCTAGTGGATAATTTGCATCATGCTGATCAAAAAAAAAAAAGATTAGCCATCAGTCTATACAAAATCATAATATGTATCATTAAAGGCATTCCCAACTCTGTATCTTGAATGACACTGGTACAATAGAGTCTCCTTTGTTTTTCCACGTAGTCGTTTCACCGCCACCTGATGAAGAATTACAGCGCACTTGTTCATTAGATGAGGACAAATACCATACAAACTTCGAAACTGAATCATTAAAGAATTTTCCAAGAACTCCAACCATCGTATTCGCAATACTCGACAATATATAAAGTGAATTCCGCACAAGACACGACCTCGGTACAGTTTGAAGTTTGAAATATAACGAGAAAAAACATAATGAAGATATTTATCGTAATCGCTATATTACTCCACATATACGGAGTAAGTAATAATTTCGTTTCATTCTTTGTATTCCCATTATTTCTACTGAAAAATTCGTTTATAATTTTTGAGAATTTTCATCTAGGTAATCGCCGATGCACCCTTGTTCAAAACACGAAGAGAATTACAAAACCAAGCATACCAAAATTCTCAGCCTCGTCATAAACTTCGCCACCATCATCGGTCGCACCACCTTCACCATCATGACACCTACGTCAACAAAATAACTGTGGATGATCTAGCCGATGTCATACTCTCATTGCCAGAATCATGGGGCATCCAAGCTTACCACACTTTTCTCTTGGTGGGAGAATTCTTACCAGCGGATACTAAAGCTCATAAATTCTTTACCGCTATACCAAAAGTTATCGGGAGACTAGCACCAGGACCTGCATGGGGACCAGCACCAGGTCCTGCATGGGGAACAGCACCAGCACCAGGTCCAGCATGGGGACCAGCACCAGGTCCAGCATGGGGACCCGCACCAGGTCCTGCATGGAGACCAGCACCAGCACCAGCACCAGGACCTGCATGGGGACCAGCACCTGGCCCGGCATGGGAACCATCACCAGCACCGGCACCAGGTCCAGTATGGGGACCAGCACCAGCACCATCACCAGCACCAGGTCCTGCATGGGGACCAGCACCAGCACCTGAAGAGGAAGACCCACCAAGAAAGAAAGGCCAGTCAAAAAAAGGTAAAAAAATAGCAATGGGACCAGAGATAAAATCAGCTAAAGTGCGAAAGCCAAAACCAGCTTTCATACCAGCACCAGCACCGGGTCCTGCATGGGAACCATCACCAGCACCAGGTCCAGCATGGGGACCAGCACCAGGTCCTGCATGGGAACCATCACCAGCACCAGGACCTGCATGGGGACCAGCACCAGGTCCAGCATGGGGACCAGCACTAGGTCCTGCATGGGAACCATCACCATCACCAGGACCTGCATGGGGACCAGCACCAGGTCCTGCATGGGAACCATCACCAGCACCAGCACCAGAACCTGCATGGGAACCAGCACTGGCACCGGCACCGGCACCCTCACCAGCACCAGGTCCTGCATGGGAACCATCACCAGCACCAGGCCCTGCATGGGGACCAGCACCAGCACCAGCACCAGCACCAGCACCTGCATGGGGACCAGCACATGGCCCGGCATGGGAACCATCACCAGCACCGGCACCAGGTCCAGTATGGGGACCAGCACCAGCACCATCACCAGCACCAGGTCCTGCATGGGGACCAGCACCAGCACCTGAAGAGGAAGACCCGTCAAGAAAGAAAGGCCAGTCAAAAAAAGGTAAAAAAATAGCAATGGGACCAGAGATAAAATCAGCTGAAGTGCGAAAGCCAAAACCAGCTTTCATACCAGCACCAGCACCAGGTCCTGCATGGGAACCAGCACCAGCACCAGGCCCTGCATGGGGACCAGCACCAGGTCCAGCACCAGCACCGGCACCGGCACCAGCTCCTGCATGGGTACCAGGACCAGGACCAGCCCCAGGACCAGCTCCTGAACCGGAAGTCTTGTTAAAAAAGAAACGTCGGTCAAAAAAGGGTAAAAGCACAGCAATGGGACCAGAGACAAAATCAGGTGAAGTGCGAAAACCACAACCATCTTACAATCTGGCACCAGGGCCATCCCCATTACCTGAAGAGGATGACTAATTACAAAAGTCTGTTTCTACTCTGGTCAAGGACAATTTTGTTTCATGTAAAGTATTTCCTTTTTTTGAAATCCAAATTCAGTTGAAATTTAACACTTTCCAATTTCTCGTTTTATCGATAATTACTCCGATTTTGAAATTTCTCAGAATTTCCAACCTAGAAATTTTCTAAAAAATATTTTTTCAATTTGGGCTTTAATAAAAAATTTTCCCAACTGAAGACCAATTAATATCAACTAAGCGTATAAATCCGAAATACCTAACCTATAGGTGTAAATTTTTTCAACCAAGAAAAAAAAGGAAAAAAGTACACCAAAATTTATTCAGAAAAAATTTTGCCAAAATTTTGTAAATGGTGTTCTGTTATTATTTTTTTGAATAAAATTCATCATTTTTTAAAACACTTTTCATTTATTTTTTATTTTTTATTTTTTTCAGTGTACTTATCGGCAAAATTTTCATTTTCGCTTCTTTTCCCACAGGTACACGATTTTTGAACTTATACTGAGTTGTATGGATTGTACATATGTCCTAATTGTCCTAACCTAATATTTATTGATCTTTATTGCTTAATTTTTATTTTAAAAAAATTTTCAACTTCAAAATTTTTTCGAAGTTTTTATTTTTTGACAATTCTTTTGAAATATTTTCAGTTCACAAGTTCAGTTTTCTCAATTTTTTTTTGCAATATATTTGTCAAATTCTGTTTTCTCTTATTTTTTTTTGCAATATATTTGTCAAATTCTGTTTTCTCAATTTTTATATTTTTTTGAAATCCTCAAATTCTTTCAATTCTTTCGACAGCAGTGATTTCCGAGTTCAATTTTTTTTTATACATTGTAACTTGACAAAGTTTACTTTCATGGAACTTTTGTCAGTACCTAGATCCCAACATATTTTTTCCAAAAAAATTCTGAGTTTTTTCATTTTTACAATTCTTTTAACCTATTTTCAGTTTATTCACAAGTTCAGTTTTCTCAAATGCTTTCAAAATATTTGTAAAATTCTGTTTTCTTTTCTCAATTTTAAATTTTTGTTTTAATTCTCAAATTTTCACAATTCTTTTAAAAATATTTCCGATTGTCCACATTTTTTTGTAAGGTAACAAAGTTTAACTTTTGTCAAAATTGAGTTCAATTTTTTTTCAAAATTATACTTAAGGGAAGGTGGGGCAGGATGCACCAACCTAGGCCAAATGTTCTGCCAAATCTATTCAAATTGTTCAAATTGCCTGATTCTTGCAACAAATTAAAGTTCAAACATTTACCTCTCATTTCGCTGAAAAAAAACTCCATTTTGGTGCATACCTCAACCCTACAGAATTTTTTGAATTTTTTTTTACCTTTTTTGCATCCTGCCCCATGGGTGGGGCAGGATGCAAAATGCCATGGGGCAAGATGCAAACAGTGAAGACATGATGAAAAATTGCGAATTTTTTTGTAAAATTTACTCAAGTATTTATATATTCGATGTGGATACTACAGATTTAAATAGAAGCGTAATTTTTGAAAAGAGGAGTTCTAAAACCTTTGTATTCATAATTCATGCTGCCTTAATTGATTTTCTGATTTTTTAGCCAAACTTTCGATATTTTTGATATTCTATCTAAAAAAAATTAAAGCAAAAATGTGATATCCTGGAAAAAATATCGCAAAAATATCAATTGGACCATCTTTAGTACCATATATGTAACTTTTTCGAAAAATTCGTAGGTATTTATAAACAATGTTTGCATCCTGCTCCATTTTCAATTTGCATCTTGCCCCACTGGCACTATTTTTCTTTAACGCAATGTACCGTGAAGAAAATATAGGGGAAAGTGTCAACCAAATACATCATTCGATAGGTAATTATATAATTATATGTAGATTACAAAAAAAATCGCCCGATTTTTTTTTTTTCAAAACTTGATATTTCACAAAAATTCCTGCCCCACCTATGATTACATATTTTTTCTAAGTTTCTTTTTCAACTCTAAATGAGAGAACGCCATGGCAGCTTTTCATTTTGAGTTGGGAGAATTTGAAAAAATAGAATTTCAAACTTGTAAAAAATTTGGAGAAAATTTCAACTTGGAATTTTTAAAATTATTTAAGAAAATTAGAGAGATTGGAAAAAATGTTCAGAAATTTTATATATATTTTGATTGTACTAACTTCGATTTTTTCATTTTCAGATTATTTCGTCATTTTCGTCGGTAAATTCGGACTTGAAAAAAAAAAACAAGTGACTCATACGAAATAAAATTGTCCTTTTCTTGAACATTCGTTCCTTTATCGAATTGTATGGAATCTGCAATTAAAAATATTTTGAAGACTTCTTCTTTTTTCTTTTTTTTTGGCTTATGACGAGTGTTCGATATTTTATAGATTTCAATATGGCACCACATCCAGCTTATTTTGGCCAAAAGTCGTGACGCCTTTCGCGTCGCGTTTCGAATAACGCATAAATTAGTAAACACGGAGCGGAATTTCGGTACAGCACTATCAAATATCAAGCTAATGTGTGCGAGGTTGGAGGGGAGAAGCGAGGCAAACAAAAGATACGAATTCCGCTCTTTCGTAATGATAGTCTTCAGATACATTTATTCGTCGCGAAAAGGCCCTCTCGCTAATTAGCACGAGATTTACGATGATTTTGGATTTCGTTGCTCTATATCATCGGGCTGCAGCTCGACGTGATATTTTATAGCCCTTCTGTATCGTTTTCGAATATCTGGTCGCGTCCTAGAATAAACTTATTCAGGGATACGCGTAAACCATTTATTAATAGCACGTATAAATATAATATTCGCGAATACGATACGTTGAAATGTATCCTAACCCTTCTCCTCCTCACCATTTTCGTATCTTTGGTCGAAATTTCGCTATTATTCGTAATTGTAGACGGAAACTTGGGTTTGCGAAGGTGTTCGCGCCAGATCGATATACGAAGCGTCGAAACGAAAATTATAAAAATTAACCAGCAAAGCGTGTAAAAATGATTCGACGTCGCCTTATAATCGACACAGATACACGTAAATACCTACTCGAGTTCTATGGGGATGCCTCGTGGAGCCAATACAGCGCAACCTACGTATAGTTATATTTTATTCGCCAACGTCGATGAATTTTTTATTCCTTATCTCGTCGGCCAATAAAAAAAATTATTTATCAATTTACGTTCAATTCGAGATAATGAAAAAAATCGACCACCGTAGTTACTGGCAATCAAAAAATACAGACGATAAAAAAATACACAACGGAGATGAAAATATTTCAAAAATAAACCCCTTCGATGTTGGAATAATCAGCGGCGGCGTTAAATTAATAGGGTAAAGTACACCAAGGTCGACATTGTTATCCGTTTATAGGGGTTACTTTGCTTACCATCGAGCGGGGTAGGTCTAGGTATCGAATTCAGCGTTCGCCCGGGCCACCGCACTACGTGCACCTATATTTGGCAAATTAACGCACAAAAGAATCAGCGGCACAACAGCGCTCGAAATTGCACGAACAAATATAAGAGTAGATAGGGTATCGTGGAAGGGCAAAAGAAGAGATCATGGGTAGCGTATTGCTTTAATTAAACCACCTGACATAAACAAGCGTATTTTTTCCTCTTTTTTTCAGTCATCGGTTGAAGAGTGTCATCTTCATTCTTTTTCAGTCATTCGCGATACCCAAGCACCCTTGGGATACAGCACGTACATTGTATGAACATCAATATTTTTTACAAGTGTTGGTCGAAAATTCGCAAATATTTGCAAAGATCTAAATAAATTTTAGAACGCAGAACTCGAAACAAATCTAGAGTCAATTTTTCGCAGTAATTACGATTCTAAACAGCAGGTACAATCGATAGGGGGTTAGGGGGTGGGATAACTTGACCCCCCCCACAAAAAAAATTTTCATGGTTCAGTTGGGAAAAGGGTATGGCCGGATTACGGGTGAATTTGTCCCCAAGCGCTTTTGGGCTCCTAAACACCTCAAGTCATGTATATTGACGAGAAATAATTTTTCACAAAATTTTGGACCCCTACCACCCTCTCTTTCAGAGCTATGGCCATTTTATTGCATCATTTTCAAGAATTTTAAATTTCAACCGAAGTGAAGGAAATTTTCTGTTCTTTGGCAGAAAGTTACATCTCGTAGAGGTGTATTTATGATAATTTTTTCAAGAATTTTGGTGCACTCCTTCACGTTTTTTCGGACATTTGAAGTTTTCAATCGTAAAAAATACCATATAAGCGAAGAGCGACCACCTTGGAAAAATTTCTAAAAAATACGTTTTTTAATGTAGAATTTTACTGTGTATTTGGTTTTGGCGATTTCTTTGAACTGAGGGCCTAAAATCACGAAAAACCACTCAGAAATGTTATTTTAGAAGGTTTTTCAAATTTTGAGCGTTTTATACAGAAAGAAATGACTAAATAAGGAAACCAATTCCATATTCGCGTTCAGCAGGTCAAGATACTCCGATAAACATCCTTTTCGCAATAGTTTTGATTAAAATTTCAAAATTCATTTTTTTCATTGATTTTTCATGAAAAAAAAAGTGAATTTCGAGACTTCAAGTAAAACGATCGCGAAAAATGTGTTTATCAAGATATTTTGACCTGCTGAACACGAATATGGATTTGGTTTTTTCATTTCGTCATTTTCTCATATGTACTACCTCTTCCTTCACTCCCAAGCCCCCACTCACACGTTGAAATCCTCCCATTTAAATTTTCAACTTCCTAATACTATTGATAGTAATGTTATTGGTCTTAAATATTGTTTAAATTTCGAAAAAAAGGTTTTATTGTGTTTTTGACCTTCAATGCTTCCCCCCCCCCCCATTAGAAAATCTATAATGAATTGATTTTGTACAGCGCAACAACGAGATGCCAAAATGACAATTGGGAATTCGATGCCTCGCTTTTGTTTTCGTGAAGCTTTTTTCAATCTCGAATTGCTATGTTGATTCTTTGAAAATATTTCAAAAAATTATTGTTCGAGATCTGGTCGTGCAATATTGTAAGTACCTAACTCATTGGGACGATTTAATATCAACGATATGGAGGATGCGTTGAAAAAAAATTCACCATTACTCCTCTTGGGCGGTTTCTGTACCTGAAATGTGACTCAAAAGATTTGAAATGGAAAGATTTCGATTTCTGACGAATTTTCGGTCGCAGAACACGAATATGACATTTATTGCTGTGTATTGTAATTTTCTTGTTCGAGAGACCAGATTCAAACTTGAAAATAGGGACGTTTTAGGGAAGAAATGACGGAATAAAAAAAAAATCCATATTCGTGTTCAGCAGGTCAAAATACCCAGATAAACACATTTTTCGCGATCGTTTTACTTGAAGTCTCGAAATTCACTTTTTTTTCATGAAAAATCAGTAAAAAAGGTGAATTTTGAAATTTTAATCAAAACTATTGCGAAAAGGATGTTTATCGGGGTATTTCGACCTGCTGAACACGAATATGGAATTGGTTTCCTTATTTGGTCATGTCTTTCTGTATAAAACGCACAAAATTTGAAAAATCTGCTAAAATAACAACATTTATGAGCGGGTTTTCGCGATTTTTGGCCCTTAGTTCAAAGAAATCGCCAAAACCAAATACACAGTAAAATTCTACATTAAAAAACGTATTTTCAAAAAAATTTTCTAAGCTAGTCGCTCTTCACTTATATGGTGTTTTTTACGATTGAAAACTTCAAATGTCCGAAAAAACGTGAAGGAGTGCACGAAAATTGTTGAAAAAATTATCATAAATACACCTCTACGAGATGTAACTTTGTCCCAAAGAACAGAAAATTTCCTTCACTTCGGTTGAAATTAAAAATTCTTGAAAATGATGCAATAAAATTGTCATAGCTCTGAAAGGGAGGGGGGTAAGGGTCTAAAATTTTGTGAAAAATTATTTCTAGTCAATATACACGACTTAAGGTGTTAAGGAGCCCAAGAAAATTTTGATAAAATAATAACGTACTTATTCAAAATTCTTGAAAACATTATTTGAATGAAGTAAAAATTCATGAATTGGGAATCAAGTCGATCAGCTGAATTTCACTGAAACGTTGTAAGAATTCTTCAAATGAATAAAGTTTTGAAATTTTTACGAAAATTGCTTCAAGAAAATATTTAAAAATCGATTAAAACATTAATATGAAATTGTTTCAAATATTCCAAGGTTTCAAAAATAAAATTTAAAAAAAAACGACATTTGAAAAAAAAATACCTACCTATTCAAAAGACATAAAAATATAAAATGTTCGAAATTTTGACCAATCATGACACGTTTTGAACATCACTTCAGCTAAAAGACTGAGTGAACCATTTATAGTGTTTCTCTAATTTTAAAGTTTCACTAAAAGCACACATAAAAAAAGATGGAGCTTTGAGATGCACGATATTCGATTCCTCAAATTTCATTACGTCTAGAAAGATTTTTTCGACCTTTTTCTGCACCCAGACAGTGAGAGTTCAATTAAAATGCAAGCCTCAACAAAAAAAAAGAAGAAAAAAGCTCAAAAAAATTGATTTTTTTTTTAAAAATGGCAGTAGTGGAGTTTTCGCACCTCCTGGATCTATTTCTGGGATTTTTCTACTCCAATCCCGAAATTAAACCCTCGAAAGATGAAGTAGAGAGGTAAGACCAGAATTTAAGATTTTCAATTTTATCAAGTTAGGTATCTAAATCCATGAAAACGTCGTATAAACGCATATATTTCGATTTTTTTATGAAAAATTACACGTTCAAGCAATAATTACAGCTTTCTAACTCGAGTTAAAGTTGAGTTAATGAGTTTTTTGTGACAGAGTCACTCAATTCAAAAATCATTTAAGCCCCAAAAATTTGTTTGGAATCGAATTTTTTTTCAACTTTTGAAGTCAACATTTAATAACTCTGCATTTTCACACATATTAACAGGTGTTGAATGGAGTTAAAAGGCTTTTACCGACTTTTCCTTTGAATATGGAGCAAAATTAACAAAAAAAAAAATCAATTTTACACAATTTTGACCTTTGAAAAAAAATTGTATTTTCTTCCAATCTTTGGAATTTTTTTTCTCTAAAATACGAAATAACGTCACCTCAATTTTTTAATATATTAATCAGCATGTAAAGTTGTACTTTCCAGATTTTTTTCAGAAGTTTTGGCGATTGACATCATAGGGAAATGTCATTTTTCAACTTTTACAGCTAATTTTTCGTGTTAAAAAAAGCGGCAACACTGATTTTCAAAAAAATCGTTAAAAATCTCTTCAAAGCCCCTGCACATTAGAAAAAGTTTCAACTTTCAACCCATCATGATTTTCGAGTTATCCACACCTCAAATTTACCATATCCAACTTTACCTCAAAACTTTAAATGCTCGTGGCAGCCCTCCAAAAAGACTTGAGAGTTGCGGTTTGCGGCATTCTTCATCTCTCCTCGAGGTCTACCCACATAAAAAAAATGAAAAAAACCGCAACCCCCCCACCACCACTTTGCGTACGAACTGACGTGGAATGACCCCCTTAAAAATTAAAGTCTATTTCTTTTCTTGAATTTTCTGAATATTGAAAAGCGGTACTCAACTACCTATTACACAAAAATAATAATTGAAATAAATGCTCATTCTTCGTTTCTTGAATTTTCTGAATATTGGAAAGCGGTATCTAACTACCTATTACACAAAAATAATAAATAAAATAAATGCTTATTTCGTTCATTAAATCGATGCGAAAACCAATTGTGAAAACGATTTGGTTGTAAATTTAGAAATTTTTCGAGTTACGTTGTCATTACAATCGTTAGAAGCACGCAGATGAAACAATTTTTGGCAATAAACTGAAAAACTGCAACTCGTAAATTTATCGAATCGGCATAACGTTAAAGCGGAATTCGCACTATAAAAACTCTTCAACAGAACCAACAGTACCAAAAAATCAACAGTTTTCTTCGTGACATAAAAAAATAAAAACGCGATTATGGCATTCCACGTATCACACCTCGTGAGGATGTTATTTGTTGGGGTAAGCATAATATAGAGTTTTTGTAAAAAATCATTGATAAACCGTCGGAATTGCAGCTCAGAAATAAAACAGTGAATTTTCACTGATTTTCACTGATTTTTCAGCCAGCTTCGCTGGTCCTGCAGTGAACGTTATCAATTTTTCAATGATTTTTACAGCTATACTTTCATAGTGAAAATTTAGACGATACTCGAAACACAAATTTAGTTCAGGGATTTTCAATAGTTTCTCTTAAATTGCAGGGAACGATGATTTTAGTTTTCGCGAATGCGTACGAACAAAAATACTCCGAAGACGACGATTCGCACATGATGGTGGAATCTGGACCAAAATCAGAAATCGTTCGGACATCATACAAAGACCCTAATGTATCGACTTCTGCAGTCAATTACGAAGCAATCCCGAAAAAACACATGAACCTGCTGGACCGAGATCACATATTCCGTCTTTTATCGCCCGATATATTCTCAGATGTTGACCCATTCCAGCATCTGATTCGTGAAACGGCGAACCTAGCCAGGTGGGAAATGGTTGAACTAGATAAAGACTTGGAATTTCGCTTGAAAAATAATCAATTTCCCGAAATCTACATTCCGTACGCCGAAGCTTTACGATCGATCCTTCGCTTTCAGGCGGCAGTTCAGGGTACAAAAACAGAAATCAGGAGAAATCGAGCCCACCCTAATCGGTCTATTATACCCGCTAAAATTTCTTCGCCGGCTGAATTCTCCGAGTCCGGACTATTTTCTCGCGATATCTTCTTCGACTCCGACCCGCCAATAGAGCTGATTAATAAATTAATGAAAATTCCAAGAAATGGCATTCCAAAGCTAATAACTAAGTTGGAAAATTACACGAAACTGGCGACTGAATGGAAAAAGGCCCCGTACAGCTGGTGGAAGTACAAGTTGTATGCCGAAGACTTGTTGCAAGTTTTGAAAACGAATATTTTTGACGATTTAGAACGCAATATGACGGAAATTCGACGTATATCGACGATCGGCAGTCGAAGTTCTGAAACTACTGGCTCGAATGGGGCAACGTAGAGAGCTGACTTGTAACTCGCGTCGAGGACGTTGTTGGGTTACCATAAAATAAACATAGGCACAGGTACATTATTTAGTCACTATTATAGATACAAAATTGTATAACATTTAAGGATGGATAATAAAAACATGTCACAGTTTTTGTTGTGATTGAAAATGATAACAAGGAAGGTATATATTCGGAAAAGTCACCATTTTGAAGTTTGGATAAAGTCTCTCGAGCAAGAAAATTACAATAGACAATAATTAACGCCATATTCGTGTTCTACTACCCAAAATTGGTCAGAAATGGACATTATTTACGATTTCAATATTTTGAGTAACATTTCGTGAATATCCATGCATAAGTACTTGAGTATTCCTCTTTGAGCTGCTAAGGAACCCCGTCCAGGAGGAGTGATGGTGAAATTTTTTTCTACGTATCCTCGAATTCTTTGACATTGAATCGTGCCAAAGAGTTACAATATTGCACGACCAGAACTCGAACAAAAATTTTTTGAAATTTTTTCACCGAGACCAAAGTCAAACTAGAAAATGGTGAATTTTCCGGGGAAAAAATCACCAAATGAAAAAACCAATTACATATTCGGGTTCAGCAGGTCAAAATACTCCGATAAACACCCTTTTCGCCATCGTTTTGCTTAAAGTTTCAAAATTCACTATTTTCACTTATTTTTCATAGCGAAAAAAGTAAATTTCGAAACTTTAAGCAAAACTATCGCGAAAAAGGTGTTTACCGGGGTATTTTGACCTGCTGAACACGAATATGGGATTGGTTTTTTCATATAGTCATTTTTTTCTGCATAAAACGTTCAAAATTTGAAAAATCTGCTGAAATGACAACATTTCTGTAAGGTTTTTCGCAATTTTCGGCCCTCAGTTCAAAGAAACAGGGTGTCCACTATATTTCAGAAATGATTTTCCCTGACTTTTCCAGGTTTTCCAGACCAATTTTTCAAAATTTTCCAGACCTTTTAAATATGATATTCGTATGCCAATTACATCCAGAAATTTTGCATGGGTAAGAATGATATAAAATTCATGGGGTATAACGATTTTTCTTTTCAAAATCACTATTAGATACTTTTTTACGAAATCTTTAGATGCTCCTCTTCGGGCCAAAAAAATATTCAAGTTCAATTCTAAAAAAATTTTTGCTCACCCGTCTCCCCCTTAACACAAAAATTTGAAAATTTGAGTTTATTGTCCACGGAAAAAATTTCAATTAAAAAAAATGAAAATAAATAATTATGCCAGGGTAACTACCAAATCAAGCGAATAAAAATTCAGTTTTTCCCAGGCTGAAAGTTGAAAAATTTCAGTATATTTTAACCCCCTCCTCCTCCCCCAAAAAATGAAAAACACATGCTAAAATTTATAAATTCATGCGATCTTTTGCAATTTATTAGTGTGTACTAATTAATAAATAAAAAAGTCAATGAGGAGGTGAAATGTAAATAATTTTATAGAAGCATAAATGTGTTGAGCCGGAGCGAAGCTAGGACGAAAATTTTCGCGAAAAAAATTTTCAAAAGATAAAAATTTACCACTTTTCCCTCATACATGTTTTCCAAAACATGGCCACCAACTTCGAATTCTGTTCCATTCCCTCCCCCTTCTTTTCAACATCGTGGTCGAGGGCATCATGTCATTCCTTTCTCATCACAGCTCATTAAAAAGTAAGTTTCCAAAAAACCTGAGATTTTGAATAAATTCTGTAGAAAGACAGAATATAAATTACTCCGAGCGTAGTGAGGGAAATTTTTTTGAATAATTCATAATTTAATGGACAAAGACAAAAAACATGTATTTCGAATGAATGAATAAAATATGCAAAGGAACACTTTTTTAAATGATTTATCCTTTTTTTTGGATTTTCGAAAAATTCCAGAGAAAATTCCAAAATTCCCTGACTTTTCCAGACCACCAAAATTCCCTGACTTTTCCCGGTTTTCCAGACAATGGACACCATGAAGAAATGGCCAAAACCAAGTACCCAGTAAAATTCTACATATAAAAACGTATATCTTAGTAATTTTTCCAGGGTGGTCGCTCTTTGCTTATGTGGTGTTTTTTACGATTGAAAACTTCAAATAGCCGTAAAAATATGAAGAAGTGCATCAAAATTGTTGAAAAAATTATAATAAATACACCTCTACGAGATGTAACTTTGTGCCAAAAAACAAAACATTTCCTTCACTTCCATTGAAATTGAAAATTACTGAAAATAACGCAATAAAATGGCCATAACTCCGATAGGAAGGGGGGTAGGGGTCCAAAATTTTGTGACATTTTTTTTCTAGTCAATATATATTACTTGAAGTGTTTAGGAGCCCAAACGCGCCTGGAGCCATATTTACCCCTTATCCGGCCATACCCTTTACTTCAAATATCTCGAAAATTAAATAAAAATTACACAAACTGATGAAAAAAATTTGTGAATTCTAATGAAAATAAACATGAAAAAATGATGTAAAAACTGATAAACTTCGTTGAAAAGAATGAGAAGTTCCATAATATGAACAGTTTAGGGGGTGCAGACATAAGCGCACCTAAGGGGGGCTCAGGGGGCTTGACCCCTCCCCCCTTTTAAGCATTTTTTTATTACAAAAATGTGAAAAAAACGAATTTTTTTGCTCTTGAAACATGATTTTTCAAAAAAATTCGCCCTCGCTTCGCTCGGGCAGTATTTTAGTCCTTTTATTTTGAAAATTAATAATTTTTCACTGATCTTTTGGTCAAAAATCACTGATTTCTCAATCAATTTCCAGTTTATCAGAAAAAATCAATAATTTTGACTGAAAAATCAGTGGGGAAAAAAAATGAAATTTGGTAATTTTTTTTAATTTTACTAGGCTCAAATCCGTTTATGAATTATCGACCTACTGAAAATACCCTGACTACGCCAGCGCCACTGAATAAAGA